>JAVTVY010045426.1:0-21590 GCA_036873755.1 Hanleya hanleyi
GTCATTGATTCCGCATAAACTAATAACAGGCTGTCCGTGGGTGTGTCGCTTATATCCCATGCTCAGTGAATTTGCCGAACGATAAACCGCACACCCCTCTATGACCGTACACGGCATTGTTGACCTTTGTGTCAATGAACATCAATACATTATAACGTCTCCATATGTGAATTGTGCCCGGGGATATGAAACAACCGTACTAAAGTTTTTTATGGAGAGAATTAGTTACGGTATTTCAAGCGTGATATCAACATGAGTAGTGTGACTAACGTCACAGGACCTATGAAGTAAGGTGGTCACCTAAGTACGTCAAATTATCATCAAAAGTAGGTCAGATCAGAATTGCCGATAAGAGTCCCCTAATGCACGTTCATGCCAAAAAAACAAAAATTCTAATGTCAACGGTTCTCCTTATTTTGCCGGAGAAAGGGTTCGGAATAAATCGTAAATCTCTCAGGATATTTTGAAGCGATGGGGGAAATGTGAAGGGAAATGTAGAGGCTGGATGACGTCACGTCCGGTGACATGAATAATGTCATAAATATAGGTAAAAATGCCGGGAAAGGTATAGGGAATTTGGGGGTAATGTTAACGGTATGGGGAGGATAACAAACGTTAAAGCCATAGTTGTAGCGAGAGATATGCATAGCACTACACGGATATCTCGAGGAAGATGACTTGGGGGTCCGGGCGTATTGTTATAGGTCATCTAAGTTGGTCAAATTTTATCAAAAGTAGATCAGCTCAGAACTTGCTGGTAACAGTCTCCTAATGCACGTTCGTGCCAAACATCAAGGTTCTAATGTCAACGGTTCTCCGTATTTTGCCGACGAAAGGATTCGGATGGACTGACTCACTGATTACCGGACAATTTGCAAATGAGAGCCCACTTCTTAGGAATATCACGGAGTAATGGTGGTCATTTTGTAGAGTTCATCTTGTTATAAGCGCTACAATAAAGAAAACTGATGCAGAGTTAACTATTGATTTATGACAAGCTCCAAAGTAGACGCCTAATTAAAATGCGCATCCTTTAGTACAACTGTACGAGATACATGTATCATTCAATGTATCGTATTGAATTGAATGACAAGCTCCAAAGTAGACGCCTAATTAAAATGAGCATCCTCCAGTACAGCTGTATGAGTTCAATGTATATGTTAACGTCAATTTTTTGTATAGAACTGAATGCTGGTGTTCTTCCTTCAGGTACACATCATATTACCTGTAATTATGGTCCTGGTAAGTGCTTACCTCGTCGTCGTACCAATCGCCAGGAACCCAACTGTAGAGTATATCTACGCATGCGCGATAATGGCCGCCGCGTTCACCCTGTACTTTCCACTGGTTCACTTCAAGTTGCTCGGAGGAGTCCTGGGTAATATACTTTCGTTTTTCGAAATTATTCTCACAAAGTAGGCTCTCATTTGCAAATTGTCCGGTAATGATTATGCTAGGACACACTATGTATTATGATCGTCACTACTTAGAATTTGCCACAAAGGGTGATGGATCATTACGGCTGAGAGAAAGATTTTATAATTTATACTGTTTTAATGAATTGGAAATTATTTCCAACAGCAATCTAGGTAACACGAGATAAGATAAGAAAAGATACTGCTACGAAAAAATCATCTGAGCTGCTTGCAGGTATTCTCCTAGATGCCATAACACGCAAGTCTAACGACAAATTCCACGTTCTCAGCGCCACATTGATTTGCGTTTTCCTGTACTCTTGTTAACAAATTGCGCAAGATGGTATTTTGTTATTTTCTGTCGCTAACCTGAGAATATTGCTGGCTTTGAATTTTCTGGATAAGAGCGTTCACCACGCACAGTATCTGGCTTTTGTATCATATTAGGGTGTTATTTATCTATATTATTCACCAAATCTGGTATTACATATGGTCCTGGACGTAAATTGCAAGTTGTTTCACCCAGCTAACCATGTATTTAGATAGCCATTTGTAAGATATTCCTACGAAGTAGGCTCTCATTTGCAAATTGTCCGGTAATGAGTCAGTCAGTCAGTCCATCTGAACCCTTTCTCCGGCAAAATAAAGAGAACCGTTAACATTAGAACCTTGATTTTTTGCATGAACGTGCTTTAGGGGACTGTTACCAGCAAGTTCTGAGCTGACCTACATTTGATGACGACTTGACCCTAATCAAAACATTTTTTGAGGACACCGGCCGACTATCGCGAAACCCGAAACCCGCAAAATCGATAGAAAATATTCTGCACAAAACCGATGCGCAGTGGGCTTAAAACATGCTAAAATGGCGGCCCACATGCAACTATTCAAGAAGCACGAAGCGTGTGGGAAAATATAGTCTTTCCACCTGCTGTACATAGGAAATAATCAATTATTTCTTCGGTAAATAATAAAAATAAATACATTAGAGTGATTTTAAGTAGTTTTGGTTTAGATTTTAGCCGACATTCAAATTGGTTTATCAGTATTTGAGCGCGTGAGTTTGGGCGCAGATACCGGCATACCGGTATCAAAACCAGTCTGGGATTACTCCCTGACTTAGGTGACCTATATACCTCGAAACCCTACTTCGTAGGTCCTGTGACGTTAGTCACACTCCTATGTAATATGCCATCATAGTATGTCTGAGTCTGTTCTAGCAGATGACCCCAAGAGGTCATTATGTCTCGCTGAATCCTTTTCACATCATTTTTGTCAAGAGCGAGAGATTGTTTGCTATAAAACTTATCAAATTCACAAGTGTTTTAAAGATATGTTTATTAAAATGAAGTACTCAAACAAGTATATCAAATTGAGAATGAGGCCGACCATTCGAATTACAAGCGTCTAGTTCGTCATTCATAATTCAGCCGTCGTTCAGTAGAGAATAGCCGCGTCCATAATCCAAAGACCTATTCCATATTCCATATAACAGTATTGGCACCAAATTCAAAAAGACAACCATAGTATACATAAACATAGGCTTGTTTCCTGCAAGAGAGAAGCGGTCAACAGTTTTCAATGATGCCGGCAAGACATCATGATGTTCCAAAAATATCAAATCCGTATCGCTGATCAGTATTCTTAATATTCGTTGTAAATTCGTCATCTAAAGAATGATGTATCTCAGTCACGCTTTGATTGTGACTGTTCATATGAGTACCATGAGGATCTTGAAGTACATGGGTTCATACGGCCCCTAGCCCCAGGTTAAGCGGAATTAGACACAAGTTACGAAACGTAGCGCCATAGATCTTGCACGCTGCGTTCGTATTTTGCTATCAGCATGCGATATGTATCGCCAAATTTGAGAAACTTTGAGAGGAGGCGTTTGGTGGTATAGCCCTGTTTTATAAGTTTCTACAACCATGTTTTGTGACGTTGATTAAAATCGTCACATTTAACACAGGATCTAGCAAATGCTACTAAGCGAGATATGTATACACCATATGCAGGTCCCACTGGAATATTACTTTCCAGAAAGGAATAGTTTACGATGTCGAAATTGTAATCATCTCTTGTGTCATAAAGTCGAGGACAGAAAATGCCCGCTTCATTTTTATAGAGACAGAGATCTAAATATGATGGGCCCGTAGGGCTATCTGTAGTTTCCTTCAAATCCAGTGAAGGTGGATATATATCCTTCACTGCGTCATTTATATAGCGATTATCCACAGCGAGAAGATCGTCTATCTCGTCTATGGATTAAGAATACTGATCAGCGATACGGATTTTTGGAACATCATGATGTCTTGCCGGCATCATTGAAAACTGTTGACCGCTTCTCTCTTGCAGGAAACAAGCCTATGTTGTTGTATACTATGACTGTCTTTTTGAATTTGGTGCTAATACTGTTATATGGAATAGGTCTTTGGGTTATGGACGCGGATATTCTCTAATGGACGACGGCTGGATTATGAATGACGGACTAGACGCTTGTAATATAGCGTTTGGTGAATGAGAAGGAACGGGCTTTGAATGGATCAGTTTTTGAAAGCGCCTGCATATAGTCATATTCATAAGAGAACAGATACAGGTCAGCCAACAGGGGTGCACAATTAGTACCCCAGTCCTAGTTATTCATATAATTGTTTGAATAATATTTCTATATGACTACTAGTAATACACTCAGTATTATTTATTTCAGATCGGGTCACAACTGTCCTCCAACTGGTCTTCCAGGTTTCGCCTACAGAATACCACGCTGAGTAGCGGATGAGTACATTTAAAAAGACCGGCAGAACTGTCTCTGAGGATTGAAATATTTTCTTTAACGATAGGAACAATGATACATATCACGCTTAATATCAAAAATCCGCTTCGTAGATATCCACGGATATATTCACTCAGAAAGATATAGAACTGGAATAGCAGTGCAAGGATGACATGAGGATGTTTATTGTGTCTGTCGATCTTTCTCCCTGTCAGCTATATGAATACACTGACTTCAAAAATAAAAATTACTCTAAGACGGTTATTGAAACTTATATTGGTACGCACATCAACACCACCTTAGTGGGGAACGAAAGGACAACGAAGAGGTGTTATGTCAAGGCAAGGGATTTATGACTGTAGCAAAAGGATTTGAGCTTCTAACCACTCAAATCCTTTTCAGTTCATTAATTTTAGTGACATGATGAATCCTCGCAATACTGTAGTACAATCTATTGTATAAACAATTATCCCGACGTACATAAAATCATTGGCCCAATCTAGTCTTATATCCTGATATAATTTTAAGTGTTCGAACCAGAAAACAAAATTGGCAAAGTTGCGTTTGTTTCCCTATATCTAGTGATACTCCCAAATATTGATATAATTCGATGAAATAATTTAAAGCCTCCCAATACAGAGTTCTGAACCCTAGATGTTTAGCATGGTGTAATTTACACTCCCCCGCCACAGTTCACCTTTTATGAGTTTTTTTTTATCTGATGATTACCCCCAAATACAAGCGTCTAGTCCGTCATTCAATATTGAGCCATTGTCCTTTAAAGAATTTCCGCGTCTATGATCCAAAGACCTAATTCAAATAACAAAAATCATGATATACATATACATTGGCTGGTTTCCCGCAAGAATACAGTTTTTGATGCCGACAATACATCATGGTGTTCCAAAAAGATCAAATCGGTATCGCTTTTCAGTATCCTTAAGCCATAAGATTTTTGTTCTTAATTCGTTAGCTAGACAATGACTATATCCGTCGTTGATTGTGACAATTCATATGAACACCATGGACGTTAGGACTATCTGTAGTTTCTTTTAAATCCAATGGGGGTTGGTATATATCCTTCACTGTGTAGCGATTATTCACAGCGAGAAGATCGTCTATATAGCGTTTGGTGAATGAAACTTGGACTTGTTGCCACATGAACAGGTACAATAAAAGCGTACCTGAGATACAACACATATCACGAATCGTTAGATTCTTGGTATGTGCTTTAGAATAGGTTTACCAGAAGACTATTCTATGAAGTCATATGACGCAGTCAGTATGTCGGCACCTCTTCCCACTTCCCTTATATGTGTTGTAATTGTGTATATATGTGAGATGTGCCATCCCCCTGCCTACATCCTCAACTGACTTAAAAAAACGGAGCGATGTTCCCATTATGTTTAACATATACTTCGATATTATCATGTAAAGCCTTTATCAATTTGTAAAATTTGGCTTAGAATTCAAAGATTTTATAACCTTGACAATACAGTGTCATGTATTTTCAAAATCCGAGGATAGTATTGCTGGAATTTATCTTTCTTGGTTGCAATCATATTCACATTTTCCTGAAAAAAATCCCCTTTTAGTTCACATGTATAACTGGACACTATAGACTGTATGACTTGTCTGTACATGTCACTCGACTAATTGTAGATATAAAAAAACAGTTTCCAGATTCGGACAGAGCTAAAAAACAACAGGTGTCTTCCCCAAGACAGGATCAATATGCATCAGAAATTTGAAGTTGATTGACAAAGGAATTCAAAAGCTAACCGACGAAACGTTGGAAGAAGAAGAAAAAGAAGGAGGAGAAGAACCAGAAGAAAGAAGAAACTGACAAACACATAAGGCATCTCTAGTGACGCCTAATTAAGTACTGCTGGCTTAACACTTCATCCTGCGGTCACGTGATCATGTCAATGATGCGAAGGATTGGTCCGTTGAACTTGGCAACATCTCTCTATATAATTCTGAATGAACACTACTTAGTTTGTGCGACTATTGGCAATTTGTCCTCAGAGCGATGGTTTTGGTGTCATTAATTTGACCGTTTCTTTGCTCTCATTCGATCAGACTGTTGTGCGGCTCGTCGAATACGCATAGCGCGGCCCAAAATAGCATTCCAACGAAGAAAATCAGTTGGAAACGATGTTTTTCATGTTATTCAATATTTAGTGTGTATATTCAATCATGATGTTTTCCTAAATACAATTAAAAGAAAACGAATCATTTATGTTTTGTGAATACACTATTTTCTGGTCTTTTATCGCTAGGATAATTGATTGGATATTTCACTAGTATTCGCCACGGAATTAATGACACATGGTGTCAAATCAAATCGATTTGGGGGAAAATGCGACATACCATTGGTGCTAATGTCGCCAAAACGGTGGACTTTGATTTAACAGATATCCTACTAATTCGCAGTCGCAGAAAATATCAACACTAACCTTGAGTTAAAATGGCGTGTTATCTATGTTGACTATAGGCGTGCGAACAAATGATAGCTTGTGTGTCTTTTTCTACTTTTTGTGCAACATTGTAACGATCGTCAACAACAATAAAACATCGTTGAGAAATCGTTATAATGTTGCACACTTACCTCTATTAAAAATGCGATTTTCAATGAAAAATTACATTAGGAAGACACTTTTTTAAAGACAAAAATAGTTCCTATGAGGAAGAATCGTTTCTTATGAGATAAAAGGGTATCCTACCATGAAGAATCACCTTTTCGATATGTAAGAAAGAAAAAAGCTGTCTGGCCACACAAGCCTACGAACAAAGAAAAAGATATACAAGCTATCATTTGTTCGTAGGGACGGAACGCCTTGCAAGGATAACTGCACTGTGCGAAATAATCTGCTTCTTGATGTTGGGCCTTAATTTGAGGCTTCCCTGACAAGCTGAACTAAAGTTGGCTATTTACTCCAGCAGTTGTCAGTCGAACGTCTAGGACTATTACCTGGAATTTTGAGTTATACGGTAACTTATTCCTTTTTCATGAATCTATATTATCTTAGAGTATAATATTTATTATAATAAATATATATATATTTCGCCATGCATCTATTTAAAAAAACGCCTTTCCAAAGGCAGATACCCTGGCCGATGTATCACATTCAGAGCAACAAAGAAAATATATCAATAAAGTTTATTTCTGTTATCCGTAATTATAGAAAATTGAATATTAACCATTCATAACTTTTTTTAAGAGAACAGCTCAAAATCATAATTTGCCCTGACTTGCGCTTGCCTGGAAGAGACTAGCAGGGATAATGGCAATCGAACCTAGTTGTGTTGATAATTCACACAATAGTCGGCCTGTAAAAAACCTACGGCTTAGAACAACCGCGAATAACAAGTTATATTCCATTAAAGAAAAGCTGAAAACAGCATTGTTATCATGGCTTTATAATAAACTGATATTGTTATATTATTTACTGCTGCTTTCTTGTGTCTAGAATAATAATGAAAGTAATTAACGCTGAGCTCAGAGCGCGTTCACGCGTTGAAGGTAACGCATGATCTATGTGAAAGGGAATATACTCAATCAATTCTATCGAGCGTTTATGCGTTATATTCTCCGGTTCGAGTCAATTACCAGCCGCACCAGTGATTTTCATATTTTTTTTTGAATACCGGGAAATCTCTGACCAAAATTGGAACCATAAAGTCATTATACTATCTAATGATTATTATTGGGCAGGCTCTCATTTGCAAATTGTCCGGTAATGAGTGAGTGAGTGAATCAGTCAGTCCATCCGAATCCTTTTGTCGGCA
Organism: Hanleya hanleyi; assembly: GCA_036873755.1. NCBI lineage: Eukaryota > Metazoa > Mollusca > Polyplacophora > Lepidopleurida > Hanleyidae > Hanleya > Hanleya hanleyi. Next base: position 7,981 of record JAVTVY010045426.1, read on the forward strand.
AAATAAGGAGAACCGTTGACATTAGAACCTTGATTTTGGCATGAACCTGCATTAGGGGACTGCTACCAGCAAGTTCTAAGCTGACCTACTTTTGCTGAAATTTGACCTACTTAAGTGAACTATAACATTACGCTTGGACCCCCAAGTCATCTTCCTCACTCTACTTTGTAGGTCCTGTGACGTTAGTCACATTACTCATATACTATCTAATGATTATTATCACTAAAGCTGGAGCATGCTGTGTATCATTCTCTTATACTTCTGAATTTATTTTTTTGCGCATTTAATTTAATTGAGTTTGATATGATTCAACTTATAAAAAGAACAATAAGTAGGCTATACTGAATCATAATTAGCTAGATGTTTCTTTCTTCTCGTCCACAACATGAAGAGAAATTGCGCTGCCAGAGCAAGTATGCGACTGCAGATATCCAGATTGAACGATGTTAAGCGACTCGTGGTCAAGCTAATTTATGGAAGACGGTAGCGGCCACTCGCCTTCTCGCATACTCGCCCTTTTTTTGCTGACACGAGAAGTCGAGAACGCGAGGCGACAAGTCGAGAACGCGAGGCGGGAAGCCGAGAAGTCGAGGCGAGAAGTCGAGATCGCGAGGTGAGGAGTCGAGAAGTCGAGGAGAAAAGTCGAGATTGCGAGGCGAGAAGTCGAGAACGCGATGCGATAAGTCGAAAAATCGAGGCGAGAAGTCGAGATTGCAAGGCGAGAAGTCGAGATCTTCCTCGACTTCTCGCCTTCTCGTCTTTGCTTTGTGGCAAAAAGGCGAGAAGTCGACAAGGCGAGCAAGCGAGAATGGACGGATTCTCGCGTTCGCGACTTCTCGCCCTTTTTCGAAAAGGCGAGAAGTTGAGATGGCGAACATGCGAGAATGGACGGATTCTCGCTTTGGGACTTCTCGCCTTCTCGCCCTTTTCAAATTAGGCGAGAAAGCGAGAACATTCTCGACTTCTCGCCTTCCGATCTCTTATACGCATGATCGGTATCCTGTTCAGTAATGAGCTACATTTATGTACAATTGCAATTGGGAACAAACTTGCAATAATCCAGAAGAAAAGCCAAGTAGGGATGACAATCTCATTCTGTATATTTCGCTATTAGTTATAGCATCTTCAGCAGTGAACAAAGTTACAAACAGCTTCATACGCACAGTATATATACAAGGCATAATGTGATCTTAGCCAATACACTTTTATGAATAGGTAAGCCAATAAATTATGTCAGTCAGGTTGGACGGATATTAAAATGCTGTCGTTTTCAGAAATTGTCAAATGTTAAGCGATAACCTGACAGCGATCTATAAATGGTGCGATTCAGGTGATACAATACACACTCTAATTAATGAAAACAATACATAATCTGCTTATTTGGCAAGAACTAAGTAAACTGTAAATAAATGAATAAAATATGGTGATGTAGTGGGTATGTGCCTACATTGAATATTTCTACATGTCATGAAGCATGGATAAGGGCTGTCATTTTAAGATAATATAGGTATAATGTTCTTGGCAATCCACATCAGAATTGATTGAAACCTACAACTGTTGTAACTCGCATGGGAATATACTATTATGAAACAATACACAGTCTAATTTATGAAAAGAAAACTGGTTAATCTATAAATGATATCACCTAAATAATTTTAAATACTTTGATGCTTTCAATCCTTGGTTTGAAATTGGTTTGTGCCGGAGTATGGCTAAGGCTTCTTTAAATAACACTTGAGACCAGTGAGCTTACCTTTTTATAAATGTGTATTGGCTAAGAGTGAGTGAGTGAGTGAGTGAATAGGGTTTAACGTCGCTTTCAACTTTTTTCAGCTATATCACGACGGGGAAGGGAAGGAAGGGGAGGGGCAGTGGCGGGGATACCTACTTGTAACAGAGCAGATCTAATACTGTCATTTTATAGTGCTGTCACACTGAAATATCATGCCGTAGGCAGACATGACACCCCACTCAGTCACATTATACTGACACCGAGCGAACCAGTCCATGTCCTATCCTCTTAATGGTGAGCGTTAGCGAGGAAGCATCAAGTTCCATTTTTTAAGTCTTAGGTATGACCCAAACTGGGATCGAACCCAGTACCTACCGCTTACGTGGCCGACGCTCTAAACAGTGGACCACCAGAGGTGCGGTGTATTGGCTAAGATCACATTATGCCTTGTTTATATACTGTGCGTATGGAGCTGTTTGTAACTTTATTCACTGCCGAAGATACTATAACTAATAGCGAAATATACAGAATGAAATGGTCATCCCTACTCGTAGTTGCCTTTCTTCTCTACAACACATACCACGAATCGTTAGATTCTTGGTATGTGCATTAGAATAGGTTAACGAGAAGACTACATTGTGAAGTCATGTGGCTCTGTCAGTATGTCGTAACCTCTTCCCACTTCCCTTATATGTGTTGTAATGTAGGTAACGTCGCTATATGACTGAATATATGTTGAAAATGACGTTAAATCCTACTCACTCACTCACTCACTCACTCCAACGTCGTCTGCCTACTGAATGTTAGATCTCGTGTGTTAATTGACCGTTGTTGTTAATGTACCGGTCAAATTCAATCAGAGTGGTAATACCTATACACAAGGGTCTAACACTATAGATGAAAGCTTTATGGTGTTAATGGGCGAGTAAATTGTATACGATTTATCGCTTTCTACAGAGAAATGAGGTAGGTTAATCATGCATTGTATTTCACGCCCTCGGGTAGCGATAAATTTAATGTCAAATACGGTCACAGATGATCTCTCTCTCGTGGATAATGGAACCACCGATTTAAGGATGGAAATCATCCCAACATATCGATACCCGCATGACTGGAACTTATGAATAATAAATTATATCAATGGCGCCTATCGAATACGTATTGTATCTACTATCATTTGAAGTATCGATACAAGGAAGCCTCTTGGGACAGAGGGATAAACATTGATCACGTGGTATGTATGGATATGTATGGATATGATCTGAGTTGAACTGATATACCAGTATTGACCAGAAGCCCTAGATTGAGCACAAGCCCCAAATGATGCTCATGTTTGGAAGGTAAGTCTCTCGTACACAATATATGAATGTCAATTCGAAAATATTTACGAACCTTGGATTTTGAACACTGAAGGGGATCAGATAAATCAAGGCAGGTTCGAAGTGGGAAAGTAGAAATCGTCTGGATAAAATGAAGATAGCCATAGTGGTCCTGTATAAAATCAAATAGGATTAGTTTACTATTAATTTCCTGTTGGAATTAGCACAAGAATATCTGAATTTCACTGATTGATAGTTTGTATATAATATACTTTAATGGCTGTTCAGCTGCTCTTCACATTCGGTATGTGATTACCATTCAAGAACCCTCTCCAATTCGTCCGTCTCTCACATTGGTCATAAACAAACAACAGTTTAATGCTTTTCATTAGCGAACAACCTAGAGAACGGAGACCCATATCAACAATTTAAAAACACAACTATTATAAGGAATAAATGTGAATGCTAAAGGCAGTGGAGGACATTCATTTCTAGAGGTTGAATGTTGTTTTTTCAATTTCACAATTTCTTCATCACGTTAAGAGAACATGATGCATGAAAAACAATGCGGGGTCACCATAATCGTTACAAAAATATGGCAGCCAAATGTGTGTATAACACTTAAAACCTATAAAACTGAATACACAGGGAAACAGGTCATGAACAACTAAAATAAAAGTATCTTATTTATATGAACTACTGCTGGACATTGGATGAGATTTGGACAGGAGTTGTTTAGATTACCCCGTACTGCCCTGCATACAGTTGCATCCCTGCATACCTTTTTTTGTGAACCAGTCATTGGGTGTTGATTGTTTTGTGAACCAGTCATTGGATGTTTATTGTTTTGCGAACCAGTCATTGGGTGTTGATTGTTTTGTGAACCAGTCATTGGGTGTTGATTGTTTTGTGAACCAGTCATTGGGGGTTGATTGTTTTGTGAACCAGTCATTGGGTGTTGATTGTTTTGTGAACCAGTCATTGGGTGTCGATTGTTTTGTGAACCAGAGTAGTATAGTAAGCGTAAATTGAACAAATGGCGCCTCACTGCGCATGCGCAGAAAAAAAAATGGGGAGGATTTGGGAGGTTTTGTGGCGGTTTTGTGGCGGTGTTCTGCGCAAGTGTGACGTCACTTCCGGTTGGGGTGAATGGGGCGTGACCTTGGGGGCATGTATTTCTCCGCGGTGATGCGGTCTGGCGGTGATGCGGTCTGCCTCCGCGGACCGAAAGTAGTCCCAAACCCGTGGGTTTTCGTGAGAATGTTCGGCAATCTGTAGGCACCGCTAGTGGACCGATGGGGTCGAGTGAGGTATCAAAGTGAAGCTTAGGTGAAGGGGCATCTAATGGGCTGGGTGTGGGGTTGACATATCGGCCTTCTGCGCATGCGCGGTGGCCGAAGGGTATGAAAATAGCCTTTTTGGAGCTAGGGAGCCCCTAGTGGACCGATGGGGTCGAGTGAGGTATCAATGTGAAGCATTCATGAAGGGGCATCTAATGGACTGGGTGTGGGGTTGAAATATCGGCCTTCTGCGCATGCGCGGTGGCCGAAGGGTATGAAAATAGCCTTTTTGGAGCTAGGGGAGCCCCTAGTGGACCGATGGGGTCGAGTGAGGTATCAATGTGAAGCATTCATGAAGGGGCATCTAATGGACTGGGTGTGGGGTTGAAATAGCGGCATTCTGCGCATGCGCGGTGGCCCAAGGGTATGCAAATAGCCGTGTTGGAGCTAGGGGAGGTACTAATGGTCCAATGGGGTCGAGTGAGGTATCAAAGTGAAGCCTAGGTGAAGAGGCATTCAGGCAATGGGGTGGGTGCATGTAAAGTTTTTCCTGAAAAAAAAAAACGGAAAACGGACTTTATCGAAAAACCTGGGAAAATGCCTATATGGGGTATGAGGGGTATATAGGTCGACGGGCTTAACGGGGCTTGTCTATCAATAGAGTTATCTCCCCCTAGTTCCAGGGTGGGTGTATGTAAAAATTTTCCTGAAAAAATACGGAATACGGACTTTATCCTAAATTACGGGAAAATGCCTATATGGGGTATGGGAGGTATAGGACCATCCTGGGAAACGTACTTCTATACATTTGCGGTAGGGTTGTGGGGTCTCGTTTTACTCGTCTCGTCATTTAGAACATGATAGGAAGTGTCCCCGTGCGAATCGGTGAAATTTTTGAAAAAAAGTCACCGAACCCCATATAGTCCCATACTGAGGGTATAGGATCAATGTTTGTCCCCCTGGGAAACGTACTTCTATACATTTGCGGTAGGGTTGTGGGGTCTCGTTTTACTCGTCTCGTCATTTAGAACATGATAGGAAGTGTCGCCGTGCGAATCGGTGAAATTTTTGAAAAAAGTCACCGAGCCCCATATAGTCCCATACTGGGGTATAGGTTCAATGTTTATCCCCCTGGGAAACGTACTTCTATACATTTGCGGTAGGGTTGTGGGGTCTCGTTTTACTCGTCTCGTCATTTAGAACACGATAGGAAGTGTTGCGGAGCGAATCGGTGAAATTTTTGAAAAAAGTCACCAAGGCCTGGGTAGGCCCATAGGCCTATACTGCATGGCTATGGGTGTATAGGGCCATACGGGGTGGACATGTTGGAGTCTAGGTGAGTCCCTGGTGGTCCAATGGGGTCGAGTGAGGTCTTATTTTGAAGCTCTCGTGCAGCAGCATCCGACTGGGCTAATGGTTCGTCCGTGTTCAATAGTCTGCGCATGCGCAGTCTGGCCGTAGTATAGAAAACAGGCATTTTGGGTGCTATGTAGGGGTGTGTTTGGGTTAGAGATGGGCTAATCACGGTTCGAATGGGTCGTGTGAGGTGTCAAAGTGAAGCTTGTGTGGGGTAGAGTCAGAATGGTGTATTTTGAATGCAAGTCGCGTCAATCTGCGCATGCGCAGTTGGTTGTATTAAGTAAAGTGGCCATTTTGGGGCAGTACATGAAGGTGTTTGGGGTAGAGATGGACCGCTATGGGTCCGAATGGGTCGTGGAGGGTGTCAAAGTGAAGCTTGTGTGGGGTAGAGTCAGAATGGCGTGTTTTTGAATGCAAGTCGCGTCAATCTGCGCAGGCGCAGTTGGTTGTAGTAAGTAAAGTGGCCATTTTCGGGCAGTACATGAAGGTATTTGGGATCGAGATGAGCTATTCACGGTTCGAATGCGTCCTGGAAGGTGTCATCTTGTAGTTCTCGGGGTGTACATTCCGATTTGGGGATGTTCGCGTCATCTGTGACGTCATCGGTACGAGTAGTAGCGAAAGTGGCCATTTTCGGGCAGTACATGAAGGTATTTGGGGTCGAGATGGGCTATTCACGATTCGAATGCGTCCTGGAAGGTGTCATCTTGTAGTTCTCGGGGTGTACATTCCGATTTGAGGGATGTTCGCGTCATCTGTGACGTCATCGGTGACGTCATCGGTACGAGTAGTAGCGAAAGTGGACATTTTCGGGCAGTACATGAAGGTATTTGGGGTCGAGATGGGCTATTCACGGTTCGAATGCGTCCCTGAAGGTGTCATCTTGTAGTTCTCGGGGTGTACATTCCGATTTGAGGGATGTTCGCGTCATCTGTGATCATCTGTGACGTCATCGGTACGAGTAGTAGCGAAAGTGGACATTTTCGGGCAGTACATGAAGGTATTTGGGGTCGAGATGGGCTATTCACGGTTCGAATGCGTCCTGGAAGGTGTCATCTTGTAGTTCTCGGGGTGTACATTCCGATTTGGGGAATGTTCGCGTCATCTGTGACGTCATCGGTGACGTCATCGGTACGAGTAGTAGCGAAAGTGGACATTTTCGGGCAGTACATGAAGGTATTTGGGATCGAGATGGGCTATTCACGGTTCGAATGCGTCCTGGAAGGTGTCATCTTGTAGTTCTCGGGGTGTACATTCCGATTTGAGGGATGTCCGCGTCATCTGTGACGTCATCGGTGACGTCATCGGTACGAGTAGTAGCGAAAGTGGACATTTTGTGGGTGCGTGAGGGTGAGTTTGGTGTAGAGATGCACCATCCTTAGTCCGAATGCGTCGTGTGAGGTGTCATTTTGTAGCTCTCGGGGTGTACATTCCGAATTGAGGCATGTCCGAAGCATCTGTGACGTCATCGATGACGTCATCAGTAGGAGTATTAGCGAAAGTGAGCCTTTTGGGGCAGTGCAGGAAGGTATTTGGTGTAGAGATGGACCATCCGCGTTGCGAATGCGTCGTGTGGGGTATCATGTTGTAGCTCTCGGAGTATATACCCTGATTTCAGGGATATTTATAGCATCTGTGACGTCATTGGTGACGTCATTAGTACAAGTTGTAGCGAAAGTGGGCATTTTTTAGCAGTGAAGGATGTTATTTGGTGTAGAGATGGACCATCCGCGGTCCAAATGGACCGTGTGAGGTGTCATCTTGCAGCAACGCCCACCAACACCATTCTTAATGCTTCAACGCCCTGGTGAAATAGCTCAGAAGCTCTGATATTCCATGGAATTGTCACTAATTCTTCGAAATGCGGTGATGCCCGTCAACGCCCGTCGTTACACCTTAACACTCTAACATAACGCCATGATATAGACCAGAGAGAGAACAACAACAACAACAAGGATGACACATGAGAGAACAACAACAACAAGAAGTTTTTTTCATATAGTTTATTTTCCCCAATGTTACATCATACCCACGCTGGGGGAGCCGCGTTGGGTATATTTACAATTCAAGAAGATTCTTATCCAATCAGAGGCCACCATTTGCATGTTTCATATTCGTTCCTGTCCGTTAGATGTATTCTTGTCCAATCAGAAGTCTCCATTTCAGAAAGTGCCATCTGAACCGTTTATTCTAATCATCGTCGGGCAGGCCAGGATACACTGGATGGTCTTCGTGTAACAGATCGCTGGGAACATTTATGGCTTCGTCCACGAAGTGTACTTTGCCCTCCACGTCGTACAAAATCTGGCCCAAGGTCTTGTCGTCGGAATTTGACTGTTGAATTAGGACGACATCATCATCGACCCTCGTGCGATGGGTGGGAGTTCCCCCTGTTTCGATATTGATGCCTACGGGCTCTTCTATCTGCAAACGTGGCTGCGGAACAGGGTGTCGTGTGCGTTGGTGTCGCAGCAACTGACTGGTCAGTTTGAAAAGCCGACCACATTCTTCGCATGGACGCTTGGGTACTTCATGGCGTGCACGTGTGTGGCGCTGTAAATGATCCGGGCGCTGAAACGACAGTGTACATATCGTACAGTTATACCGGGCGGTTCCTTCGTGCTTGGTAGCCTCATGGCGGCGCAAGTCGTGCAGACGAGTGAATGATTTCGAGCACGTAGTACAAGTGAACATCTTGGTGGTTGACAGAGTGTCTGATGAAACGGCCAGACCGCTTCCCTTTTATAGCACGCTAGCTGATATCATGTTCGGGCACTTCCGTGTCTCTTCGGATGTAAAAGTCCCCGGATGTAAAAGTGCCCGAATGTTTACGAATGTTCCACCATTCCGGACTTCTATCAGGTCCATGTCCAGAAGCTCTCATACGCCGCCATTTTGGAGCCGCCATGTTGGATCCGCCATTTTGGAACCGCCATCTTGGATATGTCCCATAATGCACCGGGTCAAAATACTCGCTTGCGGTGGAAACCTTTGCGCGCCGGGGTCAAAGGTCAGTTCCGGTCACCTTTAGCGACGTACACCAAACAGAAGCGAGTATTTAAAATCCGTCACAGAGCTCTCGTCCAATCAGAAGCGAGTATTTTGACCCGGGAACTACAAGATGACACCTTCCAGGACGCATTCGAACCGTGAATAGCCCATCTCGATCCCAAATACCTTCATGTACTGCCCGAAAATGGCCACTTTACTTACTACAACCAACTGCGCCTGCGCAGATTGACGAGACTTGCATTCAAAAACACGCCATTCTGACTCTACCCCACACAAGCTTCACTTTGACACCCTCCACGACCCATTCGGACCCATAGCGGTCCATCTCTACCCCAAACACCTTCATGTACTGCCCCAAAATGGCCACTTTACTTAATACAACCAACTGCGCATGCGCAGATTGACGCGACTTGCATTCAAAAACACACCATTCTGACTCTACCCCACACAAGCTTCACTTTGACACCTCACATGACCCATTCGAACCGTGATTAGCCCATCTCTAACCCAAACACACCCCTACATAGCACCCAAAATGCCTGTTTTCTATACTACGGCCAGACTGCGCATGCGCAGACTATTGAACACGGACGAACCATTAGCCCAGTCGGATGCTGCTGCACGAGAGCTTCAAAATAAGACCTCACTCGACCCCATTGGACCACCAGGGACTCACCTAGACTCCAACATGTCCACCCCGTATGGCCCTATACACCCACAGCCATGCAGTATAGGCCTATGGGCCTACCCAGGCCTATCCGATTTTAGGGATGTTCGCGTCATCTGTGACGTCATCGGTGACGTCATCGGTACGAGTAGTAGCGAAAGTGGACATTTTCGGGCAGTACATGAAGGTATTTGGGGTCGAGATGGGCTATTCACGGTTCGAATGCGTCCTGGAAGGTGTCATCTTGTAGTTCTCGGGGTGTACATTCCGATTTGAGGGATGTTCGCGTCATCTGTGACGTCATCGGTGACGTCATCGGTACGAGTAGTAGCGAAAGTGGCATTTTCGGGCAGTACATGAAGGTATTTGGGGTCGAGATGGGCTATTCACGGTTCGAATGCGTCCTGGAAGGTGTCATCTTGTAGTTCTCGGGGTGTACATTCCGATTTGAGGGATGTCCGCGTCATCTGTGACGTCATTGATGACGTCATCGGTACGAGTAGTAGCGAAAGTGGACATTTTGTGGGTGCGTGAGGGTGAGTTTGGTGTAGAGATGCACCATCCTTAGTCCGAATGCGTCGTGTGAGGTGTCATTTTGTAGCTCTCGGGGTGTACATTCCGAATTGAGGCATGTCCGAAGCATCTGTGACGTCATCGATGACGTCATCAGTAGGAGTATTAGCGAAAGTGAGCCTTTTGGGGCAGTGCAGGAAGGTATTTGGTGTAGAGATGGACCATCCGCGTTGCGAATGCGTCGTGTGGGGTATCATGTTGTAGCTCTCGGAGTATAGACCCTGATTTCAGGGATATTTATAGCATCTGTGACGTCATTGGTGACGTCATTAGTACAAGTTGTAGCGAAAGTGGGCATTTTTTAGCAGTGAAGGATGTTATTTGGTGTAGAGATGGACCATCCGCGGTCCAAATGGACCGTGTGAGGTGTCATCTTGTAGCAACGCCCACCAACACCATTCTTAATGCTTCAACGCCCTGGTGAAATAGCTCAGAAGCTCTGATATTCCATGGAATTGTCACTAATTCTTCGAAATGCGGTGATGCCCGTCAACGCCCGTCGTTACACCTTAACACTCTAACATAACGCCATGATATAGACCAGAGAGAGAACAACAACAGCAACAACAACAAGGATGACACATGAGAGAACAACAACAACAAGAAGTTTTTTTCATATAGTTTATTCTCCCCAATGTTACATCATACCCACGCTGGGGGAGCCGCGTTGGGTATATTTACAATTCAAGAAGATTCTTATCCAATCAGAGGCCACCATTTGCATGTTTCATATTCGTTCCTGTCCGTTAGATGTATTCTTGTCCAATCAGAAGTCTCCATTTCAGAAAGTGCCATCTGAACCGTTTATTCTAATCATCGTCGGGCAGGCCAGGATACCGTTGAGGCAACATATCCTCAGATAGTTGTTTGCGCATTCTGAGTATCTATCAGTGCGTGGGTGAATACTTTCATCCGATGGAGGTGGTGGTCAGTTTAACCACGAAGAACGCAACATTGGTCATTATCTCCACTATCCACTTGGTGTTACAATTCAAGAAGACTCTTGTCCAATCAGAGGCCACCATTTGCATCTGTCATATTCGTTCCTGTCCGTTAGATGTATTCTTGTCCAATCAGAAGTCTTCATTTCAGAAAGTTCCATCTTCGGCCATGTTCGCTTTGAACCGTTTATTGTAATCATCATCGGGCAGCCCAGGATACCGTTGAGGCAACATATCCTCAGATAGTTGCTTGTGCATTCTGAGTATCTATCAGTGCCTGGGTGAATACATTCACCCGATGGGTTGGTCGGTCAGCTTGGTCACGAAGAACGTAACATTGGTCACACTGTCCACTCTCCACTTGGTGTTGGGGCGTTGTTGTTGGGCCCATTCCAAGGGATCCACGGTGTTCAGTTTCTCCAGCATCGTCTCTAGCGACACTCGGTTAATGATGGTAAACGGTTGGTCAAATACCTGGATGTTACTGCTCGGGTAAAAGTATCGGACTTGGACTGTCTCCTTATGCTGCAGCACATAACCAAACGCCAGATTCAATTTGAAGGCCGTAGTTTGATCTTTGAAGATGGCTTCCACGTAGCTAGGTAGACGGGCGAGGTCGGTCAGTCGGAAATTGTAGATATCTTGAATAGGGCGATGACAGTGGAAACAGTGCCGTATCATGGACCAATGGCGCCGATAGATGTCACTCACTGGATGGGCGCCCTGTAAGAGATCGCTAGGAACATTTATGGGCTCGTCTAGAAAATGTTCGATGTTGTCAGGCGTATGACTCGAAACCGTAACGGTGGGGTCCGGCTGGATATCCAGGCTCTGAACTGTGGGTATAGACGGGCTCTCCTTCATCGCATCACCAGTGGCATTCGTCTCCCCGGGCTCATCTTCACTAGGTCTGACCTTCCGCGGCTCCTCCTCAGTAGGAAGTTGTCGCACATGCCATGGTACCGGGGCATGAATCAACCGTTGGTGTCGCAGCAACTGACTGCGTCGTTTGAAGAGTTGACCACAACCGTTACATTGTTCCGTCGCGCCCTCGTGAAATGAGCGTTCGTGGCACAGTAAATGATCCTCCCGATTGAATGACCGTGCGCAGGTTGTACAAGTATACCGAGCATCGTTGTGGGTGGAGGCCTCGTGGCGTCGTAAATTATCTAGACGAGTAAACAGCTTCTGGCAGGTTGTGCAAGTGAACATCTTGGTGGTTGACAGAGTGTCTGATGAAACGTCCAGGCCGCTCCCTTTTATAGCACGCTAGCTGGTGATCTATTTTTAGCACACTCAGTTCAACTATCCCCAAGTCGAGGGCCGAGCCGTGACATCTTCGGTAACATCCGTGTCTCTTCGGTCACCTCCGTACCGTCAACGATCAACATGTAGACATATAGAGTATGTACGGCATGTTATGGTATTCATCAGTGCATGAGTGATGCATTCAGCCGATGGGAGTGGTCGGTCAGCTTGGTAACGAAAAACGTAACATTGGTCACACTCTCCACTGTCCACTTGGTGTTGGGGCGTTGTTGTTGGGCCCATTCCAAGGGATCCACGGTGTCCAGTTTCTCCAGCATCGCCTCTAGCGACACTCGGTTAATGATGGTAAACGGTTGGTCAAATACCCGGATGTTACTACTCGGGTAAAAATATCGGACTTGGACTGTCTCTTTATGCTGCACCACATAACCAAACGCCAGATTCAATTTGAAGGCCGTAGTTTGATCTTTGAAGATGGCTTCTACGTAGCTACGTAGACAGGCCAGGTCGGTCAGTCGGAAATTGTAGATATCTTGAATAGGGCGATGACGGTAGAAACAGTGCCGGATCATGGGCCAATGGCGCCGATAATTGTCACTCACTGGATGGTCTTCGTGTAACAGATCGCTGGGAACATTTATGGCTTCGTCCACGAAGTGTACTTTGCCCTCCACGTCGTACAAAATCTGGCCCAAGGTCTTGTCGTCGGAATTTGACTGTTGAATTAGGGCGACATCATCATCGACCCTCGTGCGATGGGTGGGAGTACCCCCTGTTTCGATATTGATGCCTACGGGCTCTTCTATCTGCAAACGTGGCTGCGGAACAGGGTGTCGTGTGCGTTGGTGTCGCAGCAACTGACTGGTCAGTTTGAAAAGCCGACCACATTCTTCGCATGGACGCTTGGGTACTTCACGGCGTGCACGTGTGTGGCGCTGTAAATGATCCGGGCGCTGAAACGACAGTGTACATATCGTACAGTTATACCGGGCGGTTCCTTCGTGCTTGGTAGCCTCATGGCGGCGCAAGTCGCGCAGACGAGTGAATGATTTCGAGCACGTAGTACAAGTGAACATCTTGGTGGTTGACAGAGTGTCTGATGAAACGGCCAGACCGCTTCCCTTTTATAGCACGCTAGCTGATATCATGTTCGGGCACTTCCGTGTCTCTTCGGATGTAAAAGTCCCCGGATGTAAAAGTGCCCGAATGTTTACGAATGTTCCACCATTCCGGACTTCTATCAGGTCCATGTCCAGAAGCTCTCGTACGCCGCCATTTTGGAGCCGCCATGTTGGGTCCGCCATTTTGGAACCGCCATCTTGGATATGTCCCATAATGCACCGGGTCAAAATACTCGCTTCTGATTGGACGAGAGCTCTGTGACGGATTTTAAATACTCGCTTCTGTTTGGTGTACGTCGCTAAAGGTGACCGAAACTGACCTTTGACCCCGGCGCGC
>JAVTVY010045427.1:0-22097 GCA_036873755.1 Hanleya hanleyi
TAGTATCTGTGTTCAAGAAAACTGATCGCCAATATATTGTCAGAATCCAAAAAACAGTCTTCAGCTCTACTTCATACAAGGAATAATACTCATGGAATGTTTCTTTGTTTATAGAATTGCTTAATTTCTCATTTACAACATCTATGTGAATATTGGCAACACAATATTTCAACATCACATAGGTATTCCAATGGGTACTAATTGTGTACCCCTTTTGGCTGACTGACCTATATCTGTCCTCTTATGAATACGACAATATGCAGGCGCTTTCAAAAACGAATCATTTCAAAGCCCATTCCTCCTCATTCACCGAACGCTATTTGGACGGTCTTCTCGCTGTGGGTACTCGCTATATAAATGACGATGTGAACGATAGATATCCACCTTCATTGGATTGGAAGGAAACTACAGATAGCCCTACAGGCACATCATATTTAGACCTATCTCCTTATAAAAATGAAGCGGGCCTTCTCTCTCGTCGAGTTTATGACAAACGAAGTGATCACAATTTCGATATCGTAAACTATCCCTTTCTGGGATGGCGTATACATATCTCGCCTTTTAGCATTTGCTGGATCCTGTGTTAAATGTGACAATTTTTATCAACGTTGAAAAATTTATTGCAGAAACTTTTTAAACCAAGCGCCTCCACTCAAATTTGGCGATACATATCGCAAGCGGATAGCAAAATACGAGCGTAGCGTGCAAGATATATGGCGTTATGTTTCGTAATTTGTGTCTGATTCCGCTTAATTGATTGATTTATTGACTTTTAAGGGCCGCTTCCCTTACGGATTTCGCGGCCCACCAAATAGATTACATAGGTATTTACATGTGTATTCTTGACTGGAATATATTATGTCTATACTTTATATAATAACGACTATTTACAAGGTAAAGTTCTATGTACATGGAGTAGTGGAAAAGGAGTATATACAAAAGTAAACAAGTATTAAATAGTAATTGGCAGTTATTTTATAGTTCCATTGTTCTCTGTATTATTATTTTTAGTTCTTTTCTGCCCCACCGCCGGCCAGGAAAAACCCCGGTATAGTACTTTGTCGCCATACTCGAGGAAACCTGCACCCCATCCCAATGCGGCACGGCTCACCCAAATGGGGCTTTGGGTATTTATCGTCAGTTCTTTTGGTTTGTTGAGATCGTAAGCGGGTAGATATATCGGTGCTATTCCTCTGGTCCAGAATCTGTTGGTTTTCTAGTGTTTGTTGTTCATTTTTCCTTTAATAGTGACTTGGTAGCTTCTGTTAGGTCAGTTCGTCGGTGTTGTTGTTTGTCATCTCCTGGTGCACTGTTTTCTGTTTTTGGGGCGTTTCTTCTTTTCTGTTTTTTTTTAATTTTATTTTCCCTGGTTTCCGTCTTGTTTTCAGTGATGTCTGTTCCTCATGGCTCCCAGTATGGCCCTTCGCATAGACCGGTAGAACAGCTCCTGGCCTAAATGGTTTAGGTGGACTCCGTCGTGGATTCCGCTTAACCTGGGGCTAGGGCCATATGAACCAATGTACCTCAAAACCCCCATGATGTTCATATGAACAGTGATAATGAAAGCGTGACTAAGATACACCAGTCTCTAGATAACGACTAAACAACGAGAATCGTATGGATTAAGACTACTGATATTTGATATGGATTTAATATCATTGGAACAGCATGATCATCACTAGGCTATGTTTATGTATATTATGTTTGTTGTTTTGTTCAGTTTTTTGTGTTAATGCTGTTATATGCAGGGGCGTCGTTAGGGGGGGGTCGTCAGGTGCGAACGACCCCCCCTTGGACGCGCCAAAAAAAAAAACAGAAGAAAAAGAAGAAAAAAAAAAACAAACAAACAAAAACAAAAACAGAGAAAACAAAAACAAAAACAAAACAAAAAAAGCAAAAGGGAAAAGAATGGAATAAAAAATGTCCGTCTCCAGGCTCGTAAGCATGCTCAGTTCCAGTAGTGACGCGTCAGTTCGCTCAACAATGGGTTTACCACGACTTTCCGTTTTATGGTCATAAAGTGGATTATGAAAGAGCTACGTAGCTCTGTTCATGAGACTCCACCCTCGACGGATACAGCAGGGGAATTTACTATTCAATTAATCATTAACACTAACTCGTGTGTTTTTTTCCTTCTGCTCGATGCGTGTGGTTTTGATAATGACGCATTGGCAGCCTCGGTCTACCGTTGGCGAAGTGCAAAACGGGCAATAAACTGAAAGCTGTATATGTATAAGCTTTGCTGAAGGCTATACTACATTCGTGATATTTCATTTTCGGAAAATATATCAGTTTAATTTTTTTCTAGTCAGTATTTTACCATGGCCACGTTTTAATGAGTGATATTAGTTTCATTTTTCTAGTCAGTATTTCACCATGGCCACGAGATATAGTCCATGATACACAGTTTGATATTCTACACAATATTATTTTGATATTTTCAGCAAAAGTTTAATGTTCACAGTCATGAAATGACATGTGGATCGGAAAGTGATATGATGTTGTTTAGTTTTAATCATTTTAACATGGTTACAGTGGCGTCGGAAGCGGAGGGGCCAGGGTCCCATCCCCCCCCCCCCACTTTTGATTTAGGGGGGCCCGAATATCTTTTGGCCACCCACTTTTCAGCATCCCTAACTGGCCATGTCCCCACATAAAAATTACAGATGGAGTGCCAGGACGTGTAGTGGTGTGTTATAAGCCCGTTTTGTTTGTGTCAAACCAGGAAGTCAAATGGAGTCCGGCATATTCTTCAATATCGATGCGGGTTTATGCGAAACAAATGTGAAAATAGAACCATAAATCTATATACATTGTGTTTAGATTTGTTTCCGGGAAAACGGGTAAAACGCATCTCTGACAACCGGAGACCCCGGAGCTTCCGGGGCTTAGGCGGCCCCTGGACCCTCGCCTGTCAGGCTGTGAGGATCGCTCATTTTAGCTTTGTGTAAATGAATCGCTATCATATTGGTTCTAATGTTCCATGATGTAACGGTCATCGTTTTTTTATGTGATAAATATAACTAAAAAGTCAAATGGATTCAGGCATGAAGTATGATATTTTCAATTTCGACGATTGCTTATAAATGCGAAACATACGTGAAAATATAGAACCATAAATCTGCATACATTACGTTCGAATTTGTTTTTGGGAAAACGCTTAGAACGCGTCTCTGGAGATCTGGAACTTCGGAGTTTCCGGGGCCTAAACGGCTCGTGGATCGTCGCATGTTGGGCTGTGAGGATTTCCTTGTTTTATCTTTGTGTGAATGAATCGTATCTGTAGGCATATTGGTTCCCTCCCAAGAACTATAAGTCATCGTTTTGTATGTTTTAAATATAACTAGAACGTCAAATGGATGAAGGTATGAGGTGCGATGTTTTCAATATCGATGCATGCTTATAATTGCGAAAAAAAAAACGTGAAAATAGAATCATAAATGTGCATGCAGTATGATCAGTTTTATTTCCGGAAAAACGTTCAGAACGCATCTCCGGCAATCTAGGACCCCGGGGCTTCCGGGGCCTAGGCGGCCCCTGGATCCCCGCCTGTTGGGCTGTGATAGTGGTCCCCCACTTTCAATTACGTTCCGACGCCACTGGGTTAGCCTACGAGGTATATCGGCCCAAAGCATTATTATTGTGTTTTCAAGATGACAAGAGAATAAAATATAATACTGATATTTTTCAAATGACGTGTTAGTTTAATTGTTGGAAATCGCTCAGAATGCCGTTCAGGCCATCTAAGGTCCCAGAGCTGTATAATATAACCCTAAATCTGCATACATTTATGTTCAGATTTAATTCCGGGAAACTTCCGGGGCCTAGGCGGCCCCTGGACCCTCGCCTAAAGTGCTATGATAATCGACCCCTCTTTGAAAAATCCTAGCGACGCCCATGATATGGAATAGGTCTTCGGTTAATGGACGCGGAAATTTTTTAATGGGCGACGCACTAAGCGATTGCATTTTTTTCATCCACTTTAAACTTTTCACAGCTGTAGGTGTGAGAGAGAGAGGCCCCAAACATTCAACGCTGACATTGAACGCTGACTATCATCAAAGTCCACAGCTTTTTGTTCATCATGTGCATTGTTCATGATTGTGGGCTGCTAACTGTGTTGATTGCTTCATATTTTTGTGTGCCTGTTGCCAGTCGCAGCTGCATCAGAGCACGTACTTTCACTTAATTTCATTATCGGTATTTTCTGGTTTACAAGTTTGTAATTTTCATACATGTACATATTCAGATTAAAAATCTTAGCGCAGTCATCAACGATTAGAATGTCACCGTCCGCACACCAAAGAGTTTCTCCGGCATTTCGAGCGGGCTCCACTGTGACGTAGAAGTGTTGCCTCTAATACTGTTGGAAGACAGACCTTCGTTTTCCGTAAGTTGCCACGTAATGTTTCACCAACAGCTAACATTTGATCTCACCCTTCATGGTGGTTAATGTTGCAGATGACCAAATCATCATCAGACACTATGTCAATGGATTTTATTTCCATTTCTATATTTTTTTCTTCTATGTTGTGTTTTGGCAGGTTTTATAGACAATGTATATGTTGCTTATGATATTTCTCATTATTTTAACTGTTCATAATCAATATGTGCATCTTTCTGATTACTGCCAACAAGATGTTGATGAGATGTTGGTCCATCCAATGGGGGTCTGGAGCACAATACAAACTAGCGAGCAACATCTATGGTTACGTTTTGTAACTTGTGTCTACTTCCGCTTAACCCGGGGCTGGGGGCCGTGTGAACCCATGTACTTCTAGATCCTCATGGTGCTCATATGAACAGTCACAATCGAAGCGTGACTGAGATACATCATTCCCTAGATGCCGACTTTACTATGAATATCATATAGATTAAGAATACTGATCAGCGATACGGATTTGATATTTTTTGGAACATTATGAGGTCTTTCTGGCATCTTTAAAAACTGTTGACCGCTTCTCTCTTGCAGAAAACTATTCCATGCTTATGTATACTATGATTGTATTTTTGAATTCGGTGCTAATGCTGTTATATGCAATATGGAATAGGTCTTTGGATTATGGACGCGGATATTCTTTAGTGGACGACGGCTGAATTATGATTGACGGACCAGACGTTAATAATTTATTTATTTTTCACGTTGATATTTTAATTGAATTAAAAGCATAAAAAATAATTTAAAATAGTGTTGAACATATCTAATCAACGCTTTGTACTAGTTGTTGTAGGCAGAAGGATAATCACTTGTGAACTTGATAACCTGTGATTTTTCAGTATTTTTAATAAATCTGATATTTCAAATTGGAGATGAGGCTTCTAACTGTTGATTTGGACCACTTTTTGGGGGAAAGTATGTTGAAAAGGAGACATGTTCAGTTGGGATGCGAAGGCTCCCGTTTACAAATTGAATGCCATTCGGTAAAACCGGACAGCTGTCATTGGCTAAAAGCTGAAATATCAAAGG
This sequence comes from Hanleya hanleyi, assembly GCA_036873755.1. Lineage (NCBI taxonomy): Eukaryota > Metazoa > Mollusca > Polyplacophora > Lepidopleurida > Hanleyidae > Hanleya > Hanleya hanleyi. Next base: position 5,468 of record JAVTVY010045427.1, read on the forward strand.
TGAACTTCCTTCAAGTCCTTTGATGTCCCACAAGGCGAATATGTCATGACAAGTGGAACTATGCATCTGGAGGCTTCCAGGTTTTTGTGAATTTTTATGCTAATACATAACAAGTAGGGGGAAAAATTTATGGTCTTATTCCAGTTACACAAATAAGGGAGAGACAACTCCTAACATTAAACAACAAAATACTCTATATAAGAAGAAAGGGGACAACTTCCAACTGGCGAAGAACAAATTCCCATGGAAATGAATAGTAAATGTAAATGTTTCTATGATCACACTCCTCGCCTGACCAACCTTTACATAGTCCTTTTTACCACCGTGCTCATAGTCATTTCAAGTGACACTATTTTCATGGCATTGCATCTTCTATCTCTGAGTCGTTCGTTGGCTTCAGAAATAAATTGCTAGGGTGGGTGGAAGGATACCAGCATTCTGTCAAGAAGTCGCGTTACTTCACAGGCCGGTATTCTGTCTGCATTCTGCCCAATGGTGTACCGAAGATCAGATATTGCCGTGGCCCATAGAGAAGCTTCACTATCAACTCTCTAGGTATTCGTCTTCCAATATACCAGAAGCTGAATACATACGATTTCACAGAAACACAGAACATATAAAACATATCTACTTCAATTTCTTCAGCATGATAATAATTCCTTCTGGTGCGTAGTCGGAGTAGTCGTGAAGAGTATCATTCCTTAGCCATTTCAACCGATCCTCTTCCTCCAAGTCTTTGATCAATCTGAGACGGTCGTTCAATTCAGGGTTAGTGTCCCAAAATCTTCTGCCGGCTGAGAGGTATATTAAACCCCCTACAAGCGCAAAACAGAGCATCATTGGGTAATACAGTATCTAAGCATATTTGGTCTGTGGATTTTGAAGTGTTTCACAGCAGCTTGACCAAGATCACATCCTTGTTATCTTTGAGACTTGAACACGGACACCATGCCAATACATTCAGTATGATCAAAACACTATAATCTATGGAGACATTCATGAGGCTCCCTTCCAACTACATGACAAACCTCCCCGACAAAGCCCACAATATATACTTACCAGGTTTCGTAATACGATACATCTGTCGGATACCCTCAAGTGGAAGATGACCTTTACTGAGTGCACCCAGGAGACAAACTAGATCATACGTGTCTGAAATATTGGAACAGTTACTAAGATACTTATACAACAGTGACACCTTATGGTATTCTCCACTCAGGTGTATATACAGATGATAGTTAACACGGTTTATGAATAACATGAGTAATACAAATCTCCTGGGGAAGAGAGTTGAGCTGTCGTATAGACGCTAATAATGGGTACTCCCGCTAATGTCAAAATTAACGCATACATTAATAAAATCCTAATCACTGGCCATTACTTTTGTCCAAAAACCGAAGAGCGATGCTAACACACGTTCGACTTCTTTGTGCGAATTTGGGTGTGATACTATATATATACTGCTTAGAGAGCGGGTACACAGCCAAATTTCCACATGTTGGTACCGTGTGGTAACTGAATGGTAACCGCAAGAAAGGGCCCGGAACGGTACACCTCAGTACAGTACCATTCAGTACTGACCCGTATCCACACAGTACCACTCAGTAACTGGTCAGTAGGGCCTACTGATTGGATACCGTACAGTACAACAAGAAATCGGACTCAATATTACTGCATGGTAGCTGAACAGTGACCAACCTGTTACCGTGCAGTGCTGCTCAGTTACCCCTTGGAACCAGGCTGTTGCTAACTGGCATGTACTGCTCAGTTGAGTGCACTGCAGTTCTGAACTGTGATTACCACACAAGAACTATTCAGTCACAGCTCAGTACCGGTACTTACATGTATGGTGGGCCTTTTCGTGCAGTACAGTTCAGTATTGTACAGTTCAGTACATGTCTGTGAAACATTGCCTGTGTAAGTTCGACCTTTTCCCATGCCATTCTTGGGACTGAGGGTAAAGTCAATATATGAATCATCGATACAGGAGCGACATCTCCCAGCGAGAGTAATCTATCCAGTAGGGTTGAAAACGAAGGAGCTGCAAAAAGTGCTATCACGTTTTGATACGATGATATCAAATCGATACAAAGTTATGATATTGTCATGTTCTTTGCGATGCACTACATGCCCCCACTACATTAAAACCACCCAAGGATTGGTGATTTGCGTAACGCACATCGTGTTGATGATGAGGCAATGTTTGTACTAAGTATGGGATTATATCACTCGGCCGAACAAAGCGCGTGACTCAGTTCACCCGAGTTTCCATCTTTGCACGAAGGACGATTTTGATTTATGTCGCGAAGAAATATTGCTGGACGTCAGATCGTTGTTCGATATAAAGCTCTACCGAATTGGGTAGTATATAACACCAAAATGATATATATTATTTCTATTACTGATCAAGAGTTATCACTGGGTTCTTAGTTTTGCTGATCAAAACCAATATAAGGAAATCAATATATATAAAGAATATATCGACAAAGAATTTGCACTGTTTAGAACGAAGATAACCCCGCGCTATGTGACGAATACCGCCGATTTGAATGAAGCCGTGTTGCTTGGTGTTTTTCCGATAGCAAGCGTCAGAACCGACATTCAAGATTAAGCCGTCGCACATAAAAGAATTTCCGCGTCAATAATCGAAAGACAGTTCTCAAAAATTCCAAATATTTATTGTTCAAATAGATGGTTCCTACAAGAGAGAAGCGGTCAACAGTTAACATATATTTAAGGATGTCCGCTGGTGGTAAATCAAAGTAATTAACTTTTTAAATAAGGTGTGTTGTTGTATTCATAATTGTGTAACATGGGGAAAAATAAAGAAAAAAATATAGGTTGGTGTGCGTTTTTTAGCTGTAGGCAACGTTAAGTGGACTGACCCATGCTCAATTTGATAACCCAGAAAGCATAGGGAATAGCCCTAGTTTTGAAGCATATTCATGAAAAATTCATATAAATAGTATTTAACTTCTTATATTCTAACTGTTTGCAGATAATCACAATGTCTATCAACATTTAGCAAATTGGATGGATGTTGGTGCGCAAAATTCTCGGCTAGAAGGCTTTTAAATGAAATCCCCATCTCTTAACCTAGGGAAGGGAGATAACCCAACAGAAAAACAGGCAAGATGGCTGCCAAAGTCAAAAACCACCAGCGGACATCCTTAAGTCAAATTTATCAGCAAGACATGATGATACTAATCACTGACCATTATTCTTTATCCAAATGAATACAGGCTGAGGTTCAGCACGTTTTAATATGGAGAAATGCCATCGATGGACCAACATGGATTTATTCAGCATTGATTGACTCTCAATTTCACGTACGAATAGCTGTTGTTGGATAAAAGATAAATATGCGAAACTCTGTTTTCGTACATACCCGAACCACGCGCCAGTAACGTGATAGTTCAATTCAATGCCAACAAAGAAGCCACTATTTGGTGGAATAATACAAGGTTTTTTGGCGAATAAATTATTCCAGTGAATAAAGTAAACATTAAGGTTAAGAGGTCCCCGGTTACGGCGAATTTATTTTTAGAAAATATTGTTATTACACAAGGGAGAGAGGGGGGGGGGAGGCGTGGTTTAATGCCACACTCAAGGTTATTTCACTCATATGGTGTCAGCCAGTTTGGATGGTGAATGGAGCCGAAGTACCACCATGGGAGAACCATCGCCATTCCGCAAGTAACCTTATTACACATGGATGGACGTTTATTTAGTTTTCGTTAGGCGAATCCTCGTGCAAAATCTTACTAGTACAGTAAATAAATTAAATCCAGGATTATAGTTGACAGAAAGCCCACAGGAAGCCATCGGGAAGTCCTCGGCATGCAATTCTAATAATTTACGCGATATCCAACATCGTTTTGAAATGCCGTACATACTGTACAAATATATATATGGAGAATTAGCCGTGCCTCAGTTTTTTCAGATGTTGTTCTTGTTTCCAAATTGTCGCTCTCAGAGCTAAAAGGACGTTATATTCACATTTACATAAAAAATACTTGAAATCACGATGAAAACATTCGTAAGAAAAAAAAGGACAACTGAGAGAGTTGTGGATATTGATATCTTTAGAATATGTCAAATTGTGAGAAACTTTTGCACAAACAATCCAGCGGTTATTAACAACTTCGAAAAAGTAGAGTATAAGAATTCGCTACAATTAAATTCGAAGGAATCCATATTTCACAGCCAGAAAAAATGTGATACTTATCACCCTAAAAAGGTGATACAAAGAATCACATGGGCCATCACCCTTTTTCTGGCTGTGTTCTATGAGGAGAGGGGCGAGAGATGGACGAAACCTTAAATAATGTCGAGTATATTCAACTGGACAGACTCACCGTCTTCTATAATGCCTTCTGTATCCTCGATGTAAGTACAACAAGCAGCCAGAGGATGCTAGGTCCCCCGCCGAAATGGCAGCAATATTTTTTAGCATTGTTGGTCTTAGGGGATATACATGAGGGAGGCAACTGCTGCTTCATAAGCGTTGGATGTGGAAGGGTCTTTCTGCCTTCCCAAGTTTTAAGATCAACTCAGAACGATTGACTGAAAGTTGATTGCTTCTGTGATATGTAGTTTCCATGCAGTGAAGCACCGAGAAGCATCCCCAAGTGACATCTCAAGGCATTATCTGCAAACCAAATTTGACGAGAAGCTGAACCTGTTGCCCGGAAACCAAATTTTAAATTGCCACCAGTTGTCGCCACCTGTAGGTGTAAGTGAGCGAAATGCAATCCCAAGCATCATCTCATGGCATGGTAGCCTACATGTATTAGCCTATAGTATCTTCTACAGGGGGCTAATGATCGGCTGATGCAGCAACAACAACATTTTCCCAGTTAGACGGCAGATTCAAAAACGAGGCCGCGCTATGTCATCAGTCAACTGAGACAGTCACGTGGTTGTGTATGAAGATTGGGGTGGGTCTTATCTAATAGTGATCCAATGAAAATGCTCGTATTAGTTTAAAATGGCGGGGTCGAATGACCAATCACTGAACGGGAGACAGCTGGAACAGTATGTTGACACTGTCTGTTAATACAGGGGCGTCGGAAGCAAATTCAAAGTGGTACGGCCACTATCATTGCACTTTAGGTGAGGATCCAGGGGCCGCCCAGGCCCCAGATGCTCCTGGGGTCTAGATCGCCGAAGAAGCGTTCTGAGCGATTTCTGGCGTCAATCAAAATCACTCTGCATTGAAGTATATTTTTAGTTCTTTCCTAACCCTTTTACCATTGAAAACGCAATCGATGGTGGTTTTCTGCGATGCTGAATTACAAAAAATTGTGTATAGCATAGTACTGTATCCTAGGTACATCGTGTAGAAGTAACCGAGATGATGCATCGATAATGTATACCAAATTTTACATTGAGCATTTGAACAGTGTCAGAGATAGAGATCATTAATGATTTTACATAAATTAAAGATGGTTGCCCATCCTTCCCGTCACTCAGAGGAACTAATGTGGTTATTCATTAATGCAAGTCTCTTCATACATCGATGCTGGAAATCAAGTTTCGTATAGAACATTTGAATGGTATCAGAGATAAACATCATTAAAGATTCTGAATAAATTAAAGATGGCCGCCAAGATTTCCACCCAATCAGAGAAACCAGATCTGTCATTCATCGCAAGTCTCTTGATGCATCAATGATGTATACCAAATTTTCCACTGAGCACTCCAACGGAATCAGAGATAGGTCATTAATGATTTTGCCTAAATTAAAGATGGCCACCAAAGGTTTTCAGTCAATCAGGTCCCGATTCAAAGTATCTGGATGTATTGATGATACATACCTACCTTCATATAAAACAACTGAATGGTAACCGAGATATGTATGCTATCATTATCGATTTCGCATGAATTAAAGATGGCATCCAGGGTTCCCAGCTAATCAGAAAAGCCTGTTTGGTAATTCGTTGAAAGTTGCTTGATGCATCGATGATGTATATCAAATTTCGTATTGAACAGTTGAATGGTTTCCGAGATATGGATCATTATCCATTTTGCATGAAATTAAAGATGGCTGCTAAGGTACCAATCAGGTCCCAATTCTATAGGCTTCTGGTCCTTGACTAGGCAAATAAGCATACCAAATTTGGAATTCATCAGCGAAACAGTTTTCCGGCTATCTCGCTCACGAGCGGACGTACGGACAGACGGACGTACAAGATGATGACAATACCCCATGGCCAAAAATGGCCGAGGGGTAAAAACATGGGTCTGTGCCTGATAAATTTTAAGCCTTTTGGGGTTGCAACTCATTCATAGAAAGCTCCCTGTACATGAACAACTGCACTGACAACTGCATGCCATCAGTCAGTCTGTAGACCAGCAAGGTTGAATTCAGTTCAATTCAGGAAATTGATCATATGCACAGTGTGCACCCAAACATTAGGAACACAGTTGTAATTAATATAGTAATATACGTGTGTAGACAAATGATTGGTGCAGAAGCTTCAGGGTAAATCCTATGATGTGCAATACAATTATTTGTTAGCAAAATTGAAGGGAATGTTGTCCTTCGTTTAAGATGACACGAAATTCAAAAATCAGGGATTCAGTACTGCGGGGATTTCCCCGCCAGTTATTTCACATTATACTTCTGAAATAAAATATGGTTCATGCAAAAGCTTTAGGGTAAATCATATGATGTGGAATAGAATGATTTCATATAGCAAAATTGAAGGCCCATTTTGACTGGAACGGACAAGAAGAAGAGAAACTCAGTGGTGCCACCTTCAGGCAGATGTTGCTGAAATGCAATACGGACTGGCGTCCTGTTGCAAGGAATGCGTATTCCGAATTTCAGAATAACCCAACACAGCATTAGGAAGTTATCGCTTCGAACAGATGTACACGGAAAAAAAATCTATTTTGACCCAGTGGCGCCACCTTCAGGCCGATGTTGGTGAAATGCAATACGGACTGACCTCTTGTCGCAAGGAATGCGAATGCTGAATTTCGGAAGAATCCAACAGAGCGTTAGGAAGTTATCGCTTCGAACAGACATGCACGGACGTACACGAACATCCACGGACTCAAAGAAGCAAGAACCAGTGGCGCTACCTTCAGGCAGATGTTGCTGAAATGTAATACGGACTGGCGTCTTGTCACAAGGAATGCGTATTCTAATTTTGGAAGAATCCAACAAAACTTTAGGAAGTTATCGCTTCGAACAGACATGCACGGACGTACACGGACATCCACGGATGCAAAGAAGCAAGAACTAGTGGCGCCACCTTCAGGCAGATGTTGCTGAAATGTAATACGGACTGGCCTCTTGTCGCAAGGAATGCGAATGCTGAATTTCGGAAGAATCCAACAAAGCGTTAGAAAGTTATCGCTTCGAACAGACATGCACGGACGTACACGAACATCCACGGACACAAAGAAGTAAGAACCAGTGGCGCCACCTTCAGGCAGATGTTGCTGAGATGTAATACAGACTGGCATCTTGTCGCAAGGTATGCATATTCCGAATTTCGGAAGAATCCAACAAAGCATTAGGAAGTTATCACTTCGAACAGACGTACACGGACATTCACGGATACGAAGAAGCAAGAACTAGTGGCGCCACCTTCAAGCAGATGTTGCTGAAATGCAATACGGACTGGTGTCTTGTCGCAAGGAATGCGTATGCCGAATTTCGGAAGAATCCAACTAAGCGTTAGAAAGTTATCGCTTCGAACAGACATGCACGGACGTACACGGACATCCACATACGCAAAGAAGCAAGAACTAGCGGCGCCACCTTCAGGCAGATGTTGCTGAAATGCAATACGGACTGGCGTTTTGCCGCAAGGAATGCATATTCCGAATTTCGGAAGAATCCAACAAAGCGTTAGGAAGTTATCGCTTCGAACAGACATGGACGGAAACACGGACATCCACATACGCAAAGAAGCAAGAACTAGCGGCGCCACCTTCAGGCAGATGTTGCTGAAATGCAATACGGACTGGCGTCTTGCCGCAAGGAATGCATATTCCGAATTTCGAAAGAATCCAAAAAAGCGTTAGGAAGTTATCGCTTCGAGCAGACATGGGCGGACACACGGACATCCACGGACACAAAGCAGCAAGAACCATTTTACAGTCCCCGGCTGCGTTGCGGCGGGGGACAAAAATAGTTCTTATACAGGTCTTTATCTCTGGCCAGTTTTAACATTCCGGACGACGGGTCCAAGGCATCAATGTTATTAAATCCCTTCTTCAGTAGCTGTAATCCAGATTGTGAGGGAATTGATTTTCAGTTTCATTCATTTCAAAATGGCAGCATTTCTGAATCCTCGGGTGAATATGACACACAATCAGCAATTCGAATATTCCGGTGAATGTGCTACTTGTTAAGAGATAATTTTTTCAGTAATTAGAGAGATCAATTTATCTTCGGAAAACTGAGCAAAGGCACTGAAATCCACGTGCCCCAGTTCCTCACAGGTCTGTTACTATCTTAACTTCTCAAAATGACAGACGTGTTGCTTAGCATCAAGGCGTGATAGCCAGCAGTGAGACAATGGTAGACTGGATGAGTCTCTATTTCATATGTACTATTTAATAATAATAAAATGATCTTTAATAAATATATACGTTTGATAAATAAATAAATAAATAGAATGAAAAAAAAAAAATAAAAAAAAAAAAAATAAAAAAAAAATATTTCTAAAATGTTTCAAGCATTTCTTAATAGGCAGAGTTACTTCCTCTTGTTTCCCGTTTAAAATACATTATGAAACAGGGGCTGGATCCAGTCTAAGACAATGGCTGCCTTGATCGAATCGTTTGACACAAACAACATTTGTAAGGTCATCCGGTCCAAAATATCAAAATTACCAAACCAAATGTATATTACTTTATGTACGAGAAAGCATCGTTGAACTTGAGGAATTTCTACTTCGATATAGAACGAGCCATCTGAGGAAATGTAAATTGACAGCTCTATGGACCAAAGTAGTCCACTAATGGCAATAATTCTTCGAGAAAAAAAGGCCCAAGGCAGTGCTGTGAGAAAAGAATGTATCTCGTGACCTACCTCCTCTGCCATTTGGCCAGGTAGAAAGTCTCACTAACTTGGGGGATATTTAACTGATCAAAGGCCTTCCGCAAAGTTAGACTGTCAGTCTGACTTCCCGATATGGTCTTATATAACATTTGCTTCTAATTGTCCGAAAACGACAGTCTAAGTCCATGTTGGTGTTCATTAGGTGTTCAACTTTCTACTCACGGCAACAAAAATTTAGCCCTCAAAACAACCATGTTAAACACATGTATATGAAAAGGACATTAGTTATAAAATTGAAAAATCGATTTTCTAGTTATCAACACACACATAGTCTTCCAAATAATCAGGTTAAACACCCGTATGTGAGGCTAATATTAGTGTTTCAGAATTGGAAAATCGGTGCACAAGTTTTCAAAAGGACGTGTCAGGTATTCGAAAACCTTAGCGTGCAACTGTGTGTCAGTCCCCCTACAACAAGAAAAGGGTTATTTGAAGCCAATAGTTGATTTCTTACAAGATCTAGAGTCAACAACTAAATGAAATGGACCGATTTTACTACCTAACTATCATGACACGTACTCTATCATATCCACCATCTTTACTCCAGTCGTCATAGACCTTTGACAGTTCCTCCCGTGTCTGACACTGACCGAGTTGTTTGAAATGCGATTCTAGGCTGTCGGCACTCTCCATACTCTGACTGATAACATGAGACCTCTCCAGATCACGGTCTTCGGGTTAACCTGGATGAAACAAATATTATCGACCATGGTTTTGGGCAAACAAAAGAGAGACAACATAAGGCTCATGACAAATTACAACATTACATTCAGGTGGTTCATACCTCAAACTTTTTTTCCCGTGACCAACTCTAATCTTTTTGCTTTTGGTAGTTGGAATGTAGGTCAGTAGTAAAACGTGAAAAAAATGATGGTCTTCGATCTAGATTTGTTTGTACATAGCCGCGAATATCACCATTTCAGCCGTTCTTGCCAAAATCTTGAAAAAAATCAGTTTTCTGGGCAATACCCCCCAGATAACGTCTCAACAAACGCCCTCTCCATGCTGTCCCAGCAAACACCCTCTCCGTGCTGTCCCAACAAACGCCCTCTCCATGCTATCCCAACAAACGCCCTCTCCATGCTGTCCCAGCAAACACCCTCTCCGTGCTGTCCCAACAAACACCCTCTCCATGCTATCCCAACAAACGCCCTCTCCATGCTGTCCCAACAAACTCCCTCTCCATGCTGTCTCAACAACCGCCCTCTCCATGCTGTCCCAACAAACGCCCTCTCCATGCTGCCCCAACAAACGCCCTCTCCATGCTGTCTCAACAAACGCCCTCTCCATGCTGTCCCAACAAACGCCCTCTCCATGCTGTCCCAACAAACGCCCTCTCCATGCTGTCTCAACAAACGCCCTCTCCATGCTGTCCCAACAAACGCCCTCTCCATGCTGTCACAACAAACGCCCTCTCCATGCTGTCCCAACAAACGCCCTCTCCATGCTGTCCCAACACACGCCCTCTCCATGCTGTTCAAATGAACAATCATAATCAAAGCGTGACTGAGATACATACTCTGGAAAAAGACCTGGAAATTCATTTGGATACAAAATAACGCTTCTTTCTCGAAAGAAACCATCTTGTGTTTTAATTATTTAAATTTCATACACATTTGGAATTTGTGCTGTCATACGGACTAGGTCTTCCTATTGCTGACGCGGGAATTCTTTTATGGACGACGGCTGAATATTGAATGTCGGATCTGACGCTTGCTAAAGAATCTTAGCCGCGAATATCACCATTTCAGCCGTTTTTGCCAAGATCTTGAAAAATCAGTTTTCTGGGCAACAAGACTGAAAGTCAAAGCATACAGATATAAATCCACAGAAATTATTTATTGATATAGAGAAACTTTAACGGATCTTAGAAACACTGGAAAGTTTAATATAAATGCATAACTTTTATATGAATTATACATTTCATCGAACTGTAAGACGCTGAAAATTGCATTTCCAAACTATGAAACAATCTCCAAAATCGCAAATCAGCTGGTGACCTACATGTATGCTGATATTTTAAACACTGCCTCCCCACCATGTCATATTCTTATTAATCGAATAAAAAGTGAGGGTCTTCTAACTACTTGTTAATACTAAAAGCTTTGAGTGTCCCTATCCTCATAGTTTTCTAATATTTGCGACGTCAATACCCCCAGATAACGTCTCTCATCAGAAAAGGCGATATATGACGTTTAGGCGAGCGGCCAGGTTCACCTCCAGAGGCGACTTAATGCACCCACCCTACACACACCTGGATCATACATCATTTTGAAGGTGAAGGTCTCTACTTTTCGAGTCTGCTTGTCAAAATCTCTCTATTTTCTGTACAACGAATACTGACAAAACTGCTTTTTGTACCAACTTCCTTAGATCTCGTTTCCATGGCAACGGCACCACATTTTGGCAGTACTGCAAGTATATTCGAAATGTAGGCATGAGAAGCTTTCAAATGATGTATAATTCAGGTGTGTGTAGAGTGGGTGCATTAAACGCCTAAAATAAGGCCCCTTTCTGGAATCTGCCGCTTGCCTAGTTGGAATAATAATCAGGAGGAATGACGCCGCCAACGTTGTTTGAGGCATGAACCTCCTTAAGCAACCTTCCAGCCGAAATAATGAATCATTTTTCTCTCGTTAAAGTCGTCCTTTATGTACAACTAGTAGTTGTATTCGCGGAGCCTTAATAATCTCCCATTAAGCATTCATTATCCACACCGTGTATAATTCTTAACCATTTTCTTTTGATATGATGGATGATGGATTTTGATATGAGAGGATTTTGCTGGAAGCGATGTCCATAGAGCAATTTATCAACACCATACATGTATCAATGTCCAGTTCAATATAATTTAGCACCTGGTCAAGTCCATGTAACTATGGACAACGGGCAACAGTTTATATTGCCTGGGGAAAAAATGATTCAATGACTGGAGTTTGATACTTCCAGAGTATTACATCAGAAATTGGTCGTTGACAGGTTTAACAGTAGTATACAAAGAGTAAATGGAGTCCTATTGACCCCGGAAATTTGCATGTTTGTGGAGGGAAATGTATGGAGGAGACGGCGTAGAAGCGAGTATTTTGACCTCTGACCAAAAGCTACCTCCAGCACAGGAGAGTTCCAAATTTCATATCACGTGACCCAGGTCAAAGATGTATTCATCCGCAGTGATGCAGTCATGTCTGTGATTCGGTCTCAGAAAAAGCTTCCGCGAGGAGAAAAAGTAGTCCCTAGATAAAATGGTCCGATGGGGTCAGTGAGGTATCAAAGTGAAGCTTAGGTGAGGGGACATCTAATGGGCTGGGTGTGGGATTGAAATATCGGCATTATTGCGCATGCGCGGTGGCCGAAGGGTATGAAAATAGCCGTGTTGGAGCTAGGGAAGCCCCTAAGGGTCCGATGGGGTCGAGTGAGGTATCAAAGTGAAGCTTATGTGAAGGGGCATCTAATAGGCTGGGTGTGGGGTTGAACTATCGGCATTCTGCGCATGCGCGGTGGCCCAAGGGTATGAAAATAGCCGTGTTGGAGCTAGGGGCGTCCCTAGTGGACGAATGGGGTCGAGTGAGGTATCAAAGTGAAACATTCGTGAAGGGGCATCTGATGGGCTAGGTGTGGGGTTGAACTGTCGTCATTCTGCGCATGCGCGGTGGCCCAAGGGTATGGAAATAGACGTTTTGGAGCTAGGAGGCCTAATGGACCGATGGGGTCGAGTGAGGTATCAAAGTGAAGCTTAGGTGAAGGGGCATCTAATGGGCTGGGTGTGGGGTTGAAATAGCGGCCTTCTGCGCATGCGCGGTGACCAAAGGGCATGAAAATAGACGTTTTGGAGCTAGGGGAGCCCCTGATGGACCGATGGGGTCATATGAGGTATCAAAAGAAATTGACCTAAGTTGAAGGGGCATCTATTGGAGATACAGGTGTGGGGTTGAACTATCGGCATTCTGCATGCGCGGTGGCCGAAGGGTATGAAAAATAGACGTTTTGTAGCCAGGGGAGCCCTAATGAGCCGATGGAGTTGTATGTGGTATCAAAAGTGAAGCTTATGTGAAGGGCATCTAATGGGCTGGGTGTGGGGTTGAACTATCGGCTTCATTCTGCATGCGGTGGTCGAAGAATTTATGAAAATAGACGTTTTTGAGCCAGGGGAGCCCCTAATGGCCCAATCGGATCGAGTGAGGTATCAAAATGAAGCATTCGTGAAGGGACATCTAATGGGCTGGGTGTGGGGTTGAAGTATCGGCATTCTGCGCATGCGCGGTGGCCGAAGGGTATGGAAATAGACGTTTTGGGATCTAGGGGAGCCCCTAATGGGCCGATGGAGTTGTATGAGGTATCAAAGTGAAGCTTATATGAAGGGACATCTAATGGGCTGGGTGTGGGGTTGAACTATCAGCATTCTGCGCATGCGCGGTGGCCAAAGGGTATGAAAATAGACGTTTTGGAGCCAGAGGAGCCCCTAATGGTCCGATGGGGTCGAGTGAGGTATCAAAGTGAAGCATTCGTGAAGGGGCATCTGATGGGCTGGGGGTGGGGTTGACATATCGGCCTTCTGCGCATGCGCGGTGGCCGAGGTGTATGAAAATAGCCTGCGCGGAGTATTATACAATACGACTATAGTTCGGTTAACCTTTGACCTGTGTATTCCTCCGCGGATATACCACCATTCTATGAATAGGGCGAAAACTTATCTAAGATAATTTTTCTGTCATAATTAATTCTTGGTCGAGTATCAACTATTCAGATATTACGGAAAGTACTGTTGTTATAAGGTATTGTTTGTTAGATATCAGACACGATCAGCTGATATATGTAAACAAACGATCTATATTTAGACCCTCACGTGATCTGCTACGTTGCAGCACGCGCTCTTTGATCTTGGCGTTCCGCTCAAATTGAGACGGAGAATTTCGTTACCATTACCAGTAAATTGTAAGTTTATTGCGGAAAGAATTTATATTGCATAAATTCCTTCCGGGAATAGGAAGTACACATATAAGAGAATATTGTCTTGACGTAAAAAGTTTGCACATTTCATATTTACGGAGATATGGATTTTTATAGCTGAGCCGGTTTTTCGTGTAAACCATCGCAGCGTATAGGGAAACGGCTGTCGTCTTCGTTTTGCTATGTCACAAAAAGTGCTCGAATTACTTATTTCTAAATGATTTCATGACGAATCCAACTAAGGTTAGCAAGTATACATATTTTACGATATTGTCAATAACTGTCAGCACATAAGACGTTCTGGTTGATGAGATCTGAATTTTTGAAGTTTGGCAATTTTCTGACTTCGAGCTTCGAATACCCGCTACCATTACCAGTAAATTGTAAGTTTATTGCGGAAAGAATTTATATTGCATAAATTCCTTCCGGGAATAGGAAGTACACATATAAGAGAATATTGTCTTGACGTAAAAAGTTTGCACATTTCATATTTACGGAGATATGGATTTTTATAGCTGAGCCGGTTTTTCGTGTAAACCATCGCAGCGTATAGGGAAACGGCTGTCATCTTCGTTTTGCTATGTCACAAAAAGTGCTCGAATTACTTATTTCTAAATGATTTCATGACGAATCCAACTAAGGTTAGCAAGTATACATATTTTACGATATTGTCAATAACTGTCAGCACATAAGACGTTCTGGTTGATGAGATCTGAATTTTTGAAGTTTGGCAATTTTCTGACTTCGAGCTTCGAATACCCGCTGCCATATTTGTTGGAAGCCGGTCGTGTGTTCGTTAAAATCATTAATTAATCATATTTTGAGATATATTTCTCAACACAACCTTGTATTCATTGAAAATATAATTGTTCAGGCTTAGGCCTACATTGCTATTAAACTGGTTTGCTGCCTTTGAGGTAATATTTGTTTCGGCAGTTGTTTCCGCCCATGCGATGAGAAAATATGCCTGAAAAAAAAAAAAAAAACACATGTCCAACACATACTCACATAATGAAAGCAAGAATCGAACTTGCGACCCCTCGAGATGAAGGATACCCGTCCAGGTTTCATTTTTTTTTTAGGTGTACTGAAATGCTCTCTCTAATTTATGCCACGGTATGATTTTACATCTAGGTTGAAGATTTATATCGACACTGCTACACACTTTTCGAAATGTGTTTTCACTTTCGATGAAAGCACAAAACAGTCTAAAATGAGTCTAAAAAAATTCACCTACGCTAATATTTTCTAGTGTTTTGTAGAATATAGATTCGCGTTCATTTCTATTTCGTCAAGAAAAAAATGTTTTGTAGAATATAGATTCGCGTTCATTTCTATTTCGTCAAGAAAAAATTTTCATCTCGAAAATTGGCAGATTGAAATGCTCTCTCATTTTATGCCACGGTATCTATTTTTACAGCTGTCAACTGTTATGGTTTGGTCACAATGTTGCCATTTTCTCCCCTATATTTAGCGTCCACAAAAAGAACAGTATATTACAGCAATTATGTTCAAGAAAACACCCCGCTAGAAAATTGTCTTCAAATTGTCTGTTGTTGTGGGAGTATAAAAAAATCCTGGTCAACAGGGGCGCGTATATTTGGTGCGACGCTATGTTGCCAATGCATTGAAATTTGAATAGGTTGTCTGCATGGGTTTCAACGCAAGTATAGTACTAAAATCTAGCTTACCTGATAAAAGAGTTTAGTCCAGATGTATACCTATACTCCCGGGCGTTTGATGCATGTCTGGGAGCTGTTTTTTTCCTAGGTGGGTATAACACACCATGAAGCCTTCATCACCATGCATTCGTATTCTAAAAAAATATGGGTACCACCACGAATCTCATTTCCATATATATTTTTTCGAAATTCACAGATATTTCCATCGATAAATCCGGTGTTCAGTATACCACATGGATGAAATGAACGCACTAAACTATGAAGCTAATCATTTTGGTCAGCGGCACACACACATGTTTCCTGGTTTGGTGTCGACATCCCAGCGGTTTTCTGTTTCTTGGCTTGTCACGGATTTTTTCGAAATTCACAGATATTTCCATCGGTATAAATCCCGTCTTCAGTTTACCACATGAATGAAATGAACGCACTAAACTATCAAGCTAATCATTTCGGCCAACGGCACACACACATGTTTCCTGGTGTCATGGTGTCGACACTCCAGCGGTTTTCTGTTTCTGGGGTGTGACGGTAGATCAATTTCTCCCTCCCATACACCCACGTGGGGTGGGTGTGGTAAAACAGAGGGTGTTCAGCCAATGAACTATAAGAAAAAGATATGTGTGTGCATATTAATAAACCACGTTGGCTGTATAGGTCGAAGAAAATGAGCGCCTAAAAATGAACACATTTCATTACACTGTTGCGAATTGTTGCCAGTGCACGTGTGACTCAGTGAGTTTTCATAACATTCAGCTTTCACAGAATAGAATATCGGCAGTTGTTTCCGGCCATGCGATGAGAAAATAGGCCTGATTTCGCACGTAGTTTTCGTGCACACGTCTCGCACAAGTTCTCGCAATAAGGCCTGTACGAAAATTTGAGAGCGGCCAACATGAGTTTGTGTGTGTGATAGAAG
>JAVTVY010045428.1:0-20863 GCA_036873755.1 Hanleya hanleyi
TTCAAGCGTGCATAAATACAGTTGACAGTGTGTATCTGCCCAATCTCAGTAAACTCAGATATAATACCACGGACCATTATATCTGACTTCAGCCCTATATAAATCTCATGCGAATTTGGAACTATATTTGTTAGCCAATCAGGTGGCTAGCTTGGTGATACAATTTCAAAATCACGACCACAGTAATTACACACGATAGCACGTGTTCTATTATATAAACATTATTCTGAATCTGTATCCAAATATGGCATCATTTCCAGACAGCGTGCGTGGAAAACCGTAAAGATCAAACAGTTTACTCCCGCCGACAAGGTTGGCTTTGTTAGAGGATAGAAAATATCAAAAGATTGTGCCGTGCGAAGATGTTCATCTCCGTGAACTAAACGTCAGTCATTGTCGGAGAGAAAAGGTAGAAATTGTCGTGATTGGCTTATTATGGGATCTCGTAGAATATCGGCGAACATTTCGCACGAAGTTTTCATAGCGTTACGTCTAGATGGTATTCCCCTGATTTACCAACTTGGTTTACCTAGATTGGTATCTGCCCAGTAATCTCTCCGGTCAACGCTTACAGTCGTACTTCACGGCGCATGTGTAAAAACGCGCGGATGTCGATAGCAATTTAATTCACGTATTTTAAGAATATAACATTTTGTATAGCTTTGGGGTTCATAGACTAGACATAACGACAATAACCTGTGTCTAGAACCTAGTTGACAACGCTAGGCATTTGATACGCTCATATACCAGCTTGTCTCACTACGTCCCTTCCGCTCCTTGTTCCCCCTATGATCAAAGCCTGACATTCACCTATACTGACAGCTATAGAGGCGCTCTATCTGTGATATCCATTCGGTTTGCTGTAATGATTGGTTAATGTCTGATTTCTCGTGCTAATGCTGATTGTTTGATACCTGGATACGTGATAATGCCGACAACAAATACGAAATGAAAATTTCGCATTCTGGGTTTGAAATCGGATGAACGTTCCATGCTGCATGAGCATTACGCCACATGTGATTGATCTACACGGCCCTCCAGGGACATTTGAAACATCACTAAAGACGGTTCGAACCACAAAACAAATTTGTTATGAAACTCGATACATGAAATTAACAACATTCAATGTGATCTAAGACTATCCATTGATATCGGTCACTAAACTAAACAATATCCAAATGTCGGTAAGTGTGTGTTCAAAGCGCCCCCTAGTGACCAATAGTAAGCAGCATAAATCAACGGGGAGACAAGGAGAATAAGAGACGTAGCCGGTATATGAGTGTATATGCATTTGAAGACAGGCACGTCTTTTCAACAACACTGTTAACTTGTCTGTTTTGACCCAGGTATTTAAGCGTTCAATCATACACATGTATAGATATCACATTCGAAAGGTTCTGATTATTTTGATTACGGCGTAGAAATATTTATTGACGACAGCAGCATACTAAACGTCGGATCTGGCGCCGGAACTGGATAATGTGAGACTGTTGAGGATAGCTAATGAATGTCGGACATGATGATTGTAGTCTAAGGCGCTTCACTAGTGATCGTTAGCCTCACACCGCTGAACTAGCATGGGTTCGAGCCCAGCTGGCCCATGTGTGAAAGTTTGTCAGTTACTTGCCGACGGGCGGTGGTTCTCTCCGGGTACTCCGGCTTCAGTCCACCAACCAAACCGACTGTCACCATGTGACTGAAACACACTTGAGTGTGACATTAAACCAAATCCCCCCCCCCCCACCTGTAGTCGCTAATAATTTTTCAACGAATAATGCCCGGACGGTAAGTGGTTGTTTATTCATACAAGATTTTCCTCGCGG
Source organism: Hanleya hanleyi (assembly GCA_036873755.1). Taxonomy (NCBI): domain Eukaryota; kingdom Metazoa; phylum Mollusca; class Polyplacophora; order Lepidopleurida; family Hanleyidae; genus Hanleya; species Hanleya hanleyi. The sequence goes on from JAVTVY010045428.1 coordinate 1,824, forward strand.
CAATAGATTAGAATTGGTGCTATCCGAAAGGGCCTATTGATGATCGATCATTGTGTTTTGCGAGGGCAATGTCCTCAACAATTCGGAATCATTTGTGGTGATATTTTTTTGCAACATGAAACTGTAGAAAGTCGCTGATGATCACATCACCACGAATTCTGTCGTCTCTTTACTCGATAAGCAGACGACCTACACGGAAACCCTTGGACATCATGTAACAGTTATATTATATATTTGCGTGCGCTTCGGAGCAAATATTTGTGACCATATCTCCCGTTGAGATTTACACCTATGGTCAGTTATCATTCATGGGATGTTTCTTTGTTTATAGAGTTGCCGAAATTTCTCAATAATACTATCTATGTGAAATTTGGCAATACAATATATCAGCAGCATATAGGTATTCCAATTGATACTAATTGTGCACCCCTTTTGGCTGACATATCTGTTCTCTTATGAATACGACTATATGCAGACGCTTTCAAAAACAGATTATTTCAAAGTCCGTTCTTTCTCATCCACCAAACGCTAAATAGACGATCTTCTGTCTGTTGATAAATCCCTATATAAATGGCGCAGTGAAGGATACATAGCCACCTTCACTAGATTTGAAGGAAACTACAGATGGCCCTAGCGGCATTTCTTATTTATACCTGTATCTCTGTAAAAATGAAGTGGACCTTCTCTCTCGCCGACTCTACGACAAAAGATATGATTACAATTTCGACATCGTAAACAATCCCTATCTGGACAGTCATAAACCAGAGGGACCTGCATATGGAGTATAAATATTTCGCCTAGTAGCATTTGCTATATCCTGTGTTAAATGTGACGATTTTAGTCAACGTCACAAAACATTATTGCAGAAACAGGGCTGTATCATCAAGCGCCGCATATTGTCACAGCGTGACTGAGATACATCATACTCTAGATAACGACTTTACAACGTATATCATATGGATTAAGAATACTGATCAGCGATACGGATTTGATATTTTTGGAACATCCTGATGTCTGGCTAGCATCATTGAAAGCTGTTGGCCGCTTCTGTCTTGCAGAAAATTAGCCTAGTTTTATGTATACTATGATTTGTCCTTTTAATTTGGTGCTAATATCATTATATGAATTAGGTCTTTGGATTATGGACGCGGAAATTCTTTAATGGACGACGGCTGAATATTGAATGACGGTCTAGACGCTTGGATAGTATAGCATCGAGAAATGGCAAACATCAATCACTTGTCGCCATCAAAATGATCGTAGGTGTCAAATGTCTTTGTAGAATGCAGATCGCCATAGAGCTGGTATAGAAAGCCATCAATTTATTGACTTTTCTGGCCTAGCTGGCTGTGGCGAAAAATAAATATCGGAAATATCTATTCTGGAATCGAATTCTTGTAATTCGTCAGAGTGATAGCACGCTCCTTTCTCGTAGAATAAACACCTAAGTTCACAATCGATTCGCAAATACTTTAACCTTTTTCGTTCTTTAGCTACTTTCAGTTCGTGTCTCTACAGAATTTTCTTGTCAGCGCGGAATTCTTGTGATCACATCGGCGACAGAGGCGATTTAGGCTCAGGCTCAGTTCTTTCGCCTCTCCGACGCTCGATGAGATTTTTTTTGAAATATGAGCTCTTCAAACGATGGAACATACGTGGCGTTATCTTGTGCAGAGTGATTAATATTCTACAACTGGCGAGAATACGGGCCGATAATCTTTCAGTCATGGGATGTTTGAGAAAACCGTATCTTCGATCGCCGTGGATAATTTTAATTAACGTCGCTTCAGCTTGAATAATTGCAGACTCGGAATTCAGACGCTGGAGTCGTAATCGAATGCTCCGAAAGGCCTTCCCTTATTCTTCGACTTAAATTGTGTGCGTTTTTGCTCGAGTACATGTGTATTATTGCATGTTTCTCGGTCCGATCTGGCCCCTACGGTCCATCTCTCTTGACAGCTCGCCTCGCCCCTACGACACCTATTATCAGCAGTCACGTAAACCTCCTCGGAGAACTAGCTTTGATGTATGGGTAAATCGTTAAGGACGAAGAACTGACGACCATACAAGCTGAGTGGTCTATACAATTGTTCGATCCAACAAAGCCATCTTCGTCAGTTTTCGTCAAAATTTCTGGTGGGAACCTGGTAGCTAAGGAGTTCATAAAACAGAGCCATCGCCTCCATCATCCGTCTTTGCTTCACCTAGCTATTCTCTTGTGCACCATTCTCTTGAGATCATTATTATGTAACAATCTAGAATCAAAGGCTGTAACAATCATCACCATTACGTTTCTATACTAGAACAGTTATAGTTATCGAAACACGGGACTATACTAGCATCAAATCCGTATCAAATAAATAAAGCTCGAATCTTTCTGAATAATTCATTAGATCGCTAGCTGACCAATGTCGCTCACAAACGCTAGGTTTCCTATGTCCCTCAGGGGAGGCTGTAACGGTTATCTTGGTAATGGCAACGATCAAAGAAATGCCTTCAATCTCTATATGTATTTGTGCTTTGATGATAGATGATCGACGTCGAGGTAGCAAAACATATTAGGAATTGGAGCGATATGCAAGAGGTGGGGAAAATTGACGACGTCTGGCGTCTAAAAAGCAACCATATGACTTTACAGGAAAGCATCCCTCAGCACCTAACATTCAGACCCGATAATACGGTGGATTCTCATACGTAGCCTTAGTATCTCAGCCGCGCTTTTATTGCAGCTGTCCATGTTGAGACTATGAAGTATCCACACGCCCCCTAGCACCGGCTTAAGCGGAATTAGATACGATAGCTCGGGAACTGTGATGACAGATCAGCTCAAACAAATAACTCACCTGATGTCAATGGATGAGCACCATGGACGTCTGATGGAGTAAACGTCTCAACATGGGTAAACCTGGTAAATACAAGAATACATAGAAAAACTAACCTGTAATGCCCGATGTACTACGGCTTAAATTTCCCACCAAAACAATAAATCTACATATATTTCTCGAATGACATTCACAGAGGCCGGGCCTCGGGCACTACAGTCCACCAGCAGAATCCTACCATATACAGGTAATAAATTGGAGCGATATGCAAGAGGAGAGAAAAATTGACGTCTGGCGTCAAAAAAGCAACCATATAACTTTACAGGAAAGCAGCTTTCGGCACCTCACATTCAGACACGAGAGTACAGAGGATTCTCAGACGTATCCTTAGTATCTCAGCCGCGCTTTTAATGCAGATGTTCATTTGGAGACTATGAAGTATCCACACGGTCCCTAGCACCGGCTTAAGCGGAATTAGATACGCTAGCTCGGAAGCTGTGATGATAGATCAGCTCAAACAAATAATTCATCTGATGTTAATGGATGAGCACCATGGACGTCTGATGGAGTAAACGTCTCAACATGGGGTAAACCTGGTAAATACAAGAATACCCAGAAAAAGTAACCTGTAATGCCCGACGCCGTACAACTTAAATTTCCCACTAGAACAATAAACCTACATATATTTCTCGAATGGCATGTACAGAGAGCGGTCCTCGGGGACTAACAGTCACCAGCAGAATCCTACCATATACAGGTAATACATTGGATCGATATGCAAGAGGTGGGAAAAATTGACGTCTGACGAAAAGCAACCATATGACTTTACAGGAAAGCATGCCTTGGCAACTCACATTCAGACCCGAGAATAGGGTGGATTCTCAGATGTAGCCTTAGTATCTCAGTCGCGCTTTTATTGCAGCTGTTCATGTGGAGACTATGTAGTATCCACACGATCCCTAGCAGCGGCTTAAGCGGAAATTAGATACACTAGCTCTGGAGCTGTGATTGGAGCGATATGCAAGTGATGGGAAAAATTTACGACGTCTGGCGACTAAAAAGCAACTATATGACTCTACAGGGAAGTATTCGTCGACACCTAACATTCAGACCCGAGAATACGGTGGATTCTCGGACGTAGCCTTAGTATCTCAGCCGCGTTTTTATTGCAGCTGTTCATCTGGAGACAATGAAGTATCCACACGGCCCCTAGCACCGGCTTACGCAGAATTAGATACGCTAGCACGGGAGCTATGATGACAGATCAGCTCAAACAAATAACTCATCTGATTTTAATGGATGAGGACCATGGACGTCTGATGGAGTAAACGTCTCAACATGGGGTAACCTGATCAATGCAAGAACACCCAGAAAAACTAACCTGTAATGCCCGACGTCGTACAGCTTAAATTTCCCACCAAAACAATCAACCTACATATATTTGCCGAATGACATGTACAGAGGGCGGGCCTCGGGGACTAACAGTCCCTCAGCAAAATCTTTATGTTATCTACTAACAATCCCATAAATACAAAAGACAGTGTGTATATTTGCCTACTATTCTCTCCGGCCTACGTTTGCAGCCGTACTAAAAGGCGCATATATGAAAACGTGCGGATGTCGACAGCAATTTTCTTTGAGTATTTTTGAAAATGTAGCATTTTGTATAGTTCTGAGTTCCATAGACTGCACCAAACAACAATTAACTAGGTTTAGAACCTACTTGACAGTCCTAGATGATTTTAATCAACGTCACAAAACATTGTTGCAGAAACTTATAAAACAGGGCTATTCCACCAAGCGCCTCCACTCAAAGTTTCTCAAATTTGGCGATACATATCGCATGCTGATAGCAAAATACGAACGTAGCGTGCAAGATCTATGGCGCTACGTTTCGTAACTTGTGTCTAATTCCGCTTAACCCGGGGCTAGGGGCCGTATGAACCCATGTACTTCAAGATCCTCATGGTACTCATATGAACAGTCACAATCAAAGCGTGACTGAGATACATCATTCTGTAGATGACGACTTTACAACGAATATTATGGATTAAGAATACTGATCAGCGATACGGATTTGATATTTTTGGAACATCATGATGTCTTGCCGGCATCATTGAAAACTGTTGACCGCTTCTCTCTTGCAGGAAACAAGCCTATGTTTATGTATACTATGATTGTCTTTTTGAATTTGGTGCTAATACTGTTATATGGAATATGGAATAGGTCTTTGGATTATGGACGCGGATATTCTCTAATGGACGACGGCTGGATTATGAATGACGGACTAGACGCTTGTAATTCGATACGTTCATATACCAGCTTGTCTCACTACGTACATTACTTTCCTTGTTCTCCGCTGATTAAAACCGCCTGATATTCACCTACTGATCGATAGAGGCACTCTATGTGTGATATCCACTGGGTTTATTGTAATGATTGGTTAATGTCGGATTCCTCATACTAACGCTGATTGGTTGATAGCTGGACACGTGATAATTGGAAATTCCGCAGTCTGAGTTTGACATCCGCTAAACTTTCCTTTTACTGCTTGGGACTGTCAGCATTGCGCCACCCGCTCGCCAGGGACATTTGAAACATCACTAAAGATGGTTTGAACCAAAAAAACAAACAAATTTGTTATGAAACTCTCGACACATGAAATAAAATCGATGACCATTGATCCTCGGTGATTGTGTGTTCAAAGCAATAGGCGAATATTTGGCGGTATGAATCAACTTTCAACCATATACATGTACAGATTTCGCATTCGAAAGATTTACTGATGACAGCTGCCTACTGAACGTCGGACCTGACGCTTAAACTGAATAATATATTACTTGGGGATACCTACTAAATGTCGAACATGATGACTCTGTAGATGCTAATAATTTTTCTATGAATAATGGCCAGACGGGCAATGGTTCTTTCTCAAAAACACGATTTTCCTCGCGGATATAGATTAGAATTGGTGCTATCTGAAAGTGTGTATCGATGATCAATTATTGTGTTTTGCGAGATCAATGTCCTCCAGAATTCGGAATCATTTGTGGTGATATTTTATCGCAGTGTAATGTAACACGAATTATGTCGTCTCTTCACTCGATCAGCAAACAATCTGATACGTCCTGGGTATCATGTAACAGTAATATTTTTCATTTGCGTTCGCCTCAAAGCAAAGTTTCTGACCATATCTCCCAGTGAGATTTACACCTATAGTCGGCCAGCATCAAGGAATAGCAAACCTCAGTCATATTATTTATTTTTCTGGATTAGCTGGCTGTGACGAAAAAAGAAATATCTGCAATATCTATTCTGGATTCGAATTTTCGTAAATCGTCAGAGCGAAAGCACACTCCTTCCTCATAGAATAAACACGTAGATTCACAGTCGATTCGTGAAAACTTTGGCCTTTTTCGTACTTTAGATAGTTTCAGAACGTGTCTCTGCGGAATTTTCTGACAGCGCTGATCAATTCGTCGCAGATAAGCGACGGAGATGATTAAGGCACAGGCTCTGTTCTTCCTCGCCGACGCTCGATGAAATTTTGTTGAAATACGAGCGCTGCAAACGACGGAATATGCGTGACGTTATCTTCATCTGTGCAGAGTGATCAATATTTTACAACTGGCGAGAACACGTTCCGGTAATCTTTTCCGTCATGAAACCCGTAACTGCGATCGCATGGCTTGATTATTCATTCCGCGTCGACTTTTACCTGAATTTAGCTAGCTGCTTTCATCGTGGATAATTTTAAATAACGTCGCTTCAGTTTGAATATTTGCAGACTCGGAATTCAGACGCCGAAGTCGTAATTGAACAGTCCGAAAGGCTTTCTCTTATTCTACGATTCTTGAATTGTGTTTGTTTTTCGCTCGAGTACATGTCTTATTTTATTGCATGTTGCTCGGCTCGATCTCTCTTAACAGCTCGCCTCGCCCCTACGGCACCTATTATCGGCAGTCACGTAAACCTCCGCCGAGAAGCCTGCAGCTAGCTTTGATGTTCGGGTAAATCGTTAAGGACGAAGACACGATGACCATATAGGCTGCGCGGACTATACAAATGTTCGATTCAACAAACCCATATTCGGCACTTTTGTTTCTTCCGGCACGTCACCAGAGTCCGGTGGAAACATGACAGCCAAAGAGTCCATATAAACAGAACCATCGCCTCCATCAACCGCCTCATCTTCTCTAGCCAAGTCGACGTACATCACGTTGCTCTGTACATTGCCTTGGCATACTTCTCTAGTAAAGTTGGAACGTGAATCATCATCGATGAGTGGAATGCAGAGACGACTCGCTGCATCCAATCAGAATGCGCGTTACGTAGCAGTTGATTACCAAGATGGCGGCCCCCACTGAGAACGAGCTGTGTTGAATGTGTGGGTAAATTCTGCCGAAAAAACCCCAGGAGAAGGATTTTCATCAGCTGAATCAGCTTTTGGGACGCGCTGCACGGTCGAACGATAACGAATCGCCTTATGAGTGTGGTCGACTTGAAATTGAAGGGGAACAACTCCTGGAGGCAAAAAGTCGCTCATCGTTAACACTTCCGCTAGGTGGCGCAGAGCAATACTCCTCTGCCACCAGCCAAGAATGTCAAGGCAGCGTAGAGAGCTTTGCGATGTAGTTGACTTGGCTGGTGAAGACGCAACCGCCTTTGTCTTCGTAGCTCTTCTTCTGCGCACCATTTTCGTAAGGTCGCTATTATGTAGCAAAAAAGGCTTTAACAATCGTTGCCATTAAGTTTCTCGTATCCAGACAGATTTTTTCTTATTGCGTTGTATTATTCATCAAGAAAGTTAGTTTAATGCAGTCTTGAGTCTAACATTCATTGGCCTGTGGGCGTCCAATCCATGAGCTGTCCACAGATCAGAATATTGTCTCAAGGAAAAGGGGACGGTAATCTGTTGGGCGAGTCCTTTGTGTACATTAGTAACGTTGGAACATACATGGAAATGCATTTGCTTACAAATAGTTATACGATGGGACTACACAATCGCCAAAGCCGACATTCGGTGAAATAGTTATAGTTATCTAACCACGGGACTATAGTAGTGTCAAATCCAACATTCAGTATAATAGTTATAGTTATCTAACCACGGGACTATACAAGCGTCAAATCCAACAATCATTATAATAGTTATAGTTATCTCGTTATAACAAATATACTTACGTTAATGTTCTATGCCCGGCGGACATTGACAATTAAATATTGCTCAAATCTTTCTGAATGATCCATTAAATCATTAGTTTCCCTAATCCTAATAGTTTTCTGCATCGTTAGGTTTAAGAGGGAATAGAAGATACCCAGATGTGACGCTTATCTAGCCTCTCTGGTTGTAGGCCTGTAAATATCAACGGAAGTGATAGCAACTTTTGAAGAAATGGTTAGTTAGGCAGCATGGAAAAAAGCAAAAAATTTACTAGTGTGTACAATCCCAATTTGAATACCGTTTTGAAAAGATAGAATTTCCTTGCTGTTGATTGTCAAAATTATCTGGTGTGCGACAGAACTATTCTAGACGAGTGGTATTTAACACAAGAATATTTGGCCAAATATATTTGGTAAATAACAACTTTCACCCAAATTGTTGGATCAAAAACCGACAACGTTTTTATTGCCAATTCGACTCAAAAATCCTAACAGCGTTTAGCCAGTATTTATCCAAACGATTTGTTACTGGAGTGATGGGGTCCGTGTAACCTTGCACAGTGTCGTATAAGAGGTGTGGAGCGTGGGAGGCATGTGGCCCACCAGGCCATCCTCGGGAGCCAGTGTATTGATCGATTTGTTAGGGTATCTATGCACTGCCTTGGTTAGTTGCCCACGGTAGTTCTGGATAAAACAAAGATCGAGGGGTATCCTCTAAATCAAACCAATTATTGAACAGGCTCAGCAAGCTCATTACGCCAAACCACTAACTGCAATGTTTGAGCATAACTTTGATGTCAAGCTGAAATCGTCATCGAGAGTCAAAGCAAAAACCGCCGGCTTGGGATACCGACATGCTAATTCAAAATAACCTCGGGGGATGAAATGTTCGAGATTGAGGCAAGGAGTCAAAAACTCATTCGAATCACCAAAAATGTCCGGGTAAACCCTGTGCGAGGATTCACGATTTACCTGGACTTGTGAAGATGCACCAGACAGGTCTGGATAGGTGGCATCCTGCAGTTGGCATTGGTTATTGGCATTGAGGCCTGAGCCAATCAGGACGCAGTCTTAGATTTTCTCATTTCTAAAAATAGATGTTTGGAGCGCTACAAAAGCTAACAGCATTCATGCACACAACCGCTATTTGTTATTGATTTGAAATATAGTATTCATAAAGATACCAACAAAGATTTAATACAAATAAGAGTAAGCATCGCGGTGATAGGCCGCGAAATCCGCATATGGCCAGCATTCCGTAAACCACCACTTCAAACAAGCACACAAACGTCACGTTTGATGCCAGACGTCTGACTGCTTCAACGCTTCAGGTCCAATCTTCATTCTCTATTTTTGGGACCTGGATCGTTGGAGCGGTCACATGCCCGTCAACGTTCAGCGTCAAAAACGCTTCAACGCTTTAAGTGCGGTTGTCAAAAGCTTCAACGCATCGACGCGGGAAGTTCCTTTTGTGGGCGTCCAATCCATGAGCTGTCCACAGATCAGAATATTGTCTCAAGGAAAAGGCGACGGTACTCTGTTGGGCGAGTCCTTTGTGTACATTAGTAACGTTGGAACATACATGGAAATGCATTTGCTTACAAATAGTTATACGATGGGACTACACAATCGCCAAAACCGACATTCGGTGAAATAGTTATAGTTATCTAACCACGGGACTATAGTAGTGTCAAATCCAACATTCAGTATAATAGTTATAGTTATCTAACCACGGGACTATACAAGCGTCAAATCCAACAATCATTATAATAGTTATAGTTATCTCGTTATAACAAATATACTTACGTTAATGTTCTATGCCCGGCGGACATTGACAATTAAATATTGCTCAAATCTTTCTGAATGATCCATTAAATCATTAGTTTCCCTAATCCTAATAGTTTTCTGCATCGTTAGGTTTAAGAGGGAATAGAAGATACCCAGATGTGACGCTTATCTAGCCTCTCTGGTTGTAGGCCTGTAAATATCAACGGAAGTGGTAGCAACTTTTGAAGAAATGGTTAGTTAGGCAGCATGGAAAAAAGCAAAGAATTTACTAGTGTGTACAATCCCAATTTGAATACCGTTTTGAAAAGATAGAATTTTCTTGCTGTTGATTGTCAAAATTATCTGGTGTGCGACAGAACTATTCTAGACGAGTGGTATTTAACACAAGAATATTTGGCCAAATATATTTGGTAAATAACAACTTTCACCCAAATTGTTGGATCAAAAACCGACAACGTTTTTATTGCCAATTCGACTCAAAAATCCTAACAGCGTTTAGCCAGTATTTATCCAAACGATTTGTTACTGGAGTGATGGGGTTCTTGTAACCTTGCACAGTGTCGTATAAGAGGTGTGGAGCGTGGGAGGCATGTGGCCCACCAGGCCATCCTCGGGAGCCAGTGTATTGATCGATTTGTTAGGGTATCTATGCACTGCCTTGGTTAGTTGCCCACGGTAGTTCTGGATAAAACAAAGATCGAGGGGTATCCTCTAAATCAAACCAATTATTGAACAGGCTCAGCAAGCTCATTACGCCAAACCACTAACTGCAATGTTTGAGCATAACTTTGATGTCAAGCCGAAATCGTCATCGAGAGTTAAAGCAAAAACCGCCGGCTTGGGATACCGACATGCTAATTCAAAATAACCTCGGGGGATGAAATGTTCGAGATTGAGGCAAGGAGTCAAAAACTCATTCGAATCACCAAAAATGTCCGGGTAAACCCTGTGCGAGGATTCACGATTTACCTGGACTTGTGAAGATGCACCAGACAGGTCTGGATAGGTGGCATCCTGCAGTTGGCATTGGTTATTGGCATTGAGGCCTGAGCCAATCAGGACGCAGTCTTAGATTTTCTCATTTCTAAAAATAGATGTTTGGAGCGCTACAAAAGCTAACAGCATTCATGCACACAACCGCTATTTGTTATTGATTTGAAATATAGTATTCATAAAGATACCAACAAAGATTTAATACCAATAAGAGTAAGCATCGCGGTGATAGGCCGCGAAATCCGCATATGGCCAGCATTCCGTAAACCACCACTTCAAACAAGCACACAAACGTCACGTTTGATGCCAGACGTCTGACTGCTTCAACGCTTCAGGTCCAATCTTCATTCTCTATTTTTGGGACCTGGATCGTTGGAGCGTTCACATGCCCGTCAACGTTCAGCGTCAAAAACGCTTCAACGCTTTAAGTGCGGTTGTCAAAAGCTTCAACGCATCGACGCGGGAAGTTCCTTTTGTGGGCGTCCAATCCATGAGCTGTCCACAGATCAGAATATTGTCTCAAGGAAAAGGCGACGGTACTCTGTTGGGCGAGTCCTTTGTGTACATTAGTAACGTTGGAACATACATGGAAATGCATTTGCTTACAAATAGTTATACGATGGGACTACACAATCGCCAAAACCGACATTCGGTGAAATAGTTATAGTTATCTAACCACGGGACTATAGTAGTGTCAAATCCAACATTCAGTATAATAGTTATAGTTATCTAACCACGGGACTATACAAGCGTCAAATCCAACAATCATTATAATAGTTATAGTTATCTCGTTATAACAAATATACTTACGTTAATGTTCTATGCCCGGCGGACATTGACAATTAAATATTGCTCAAATCTTTCTGAATGATCCATTAAATCATTAGTTTCCCTAATCCTAATAGTTTTCTGCATCGTTAGGTTTAAGAGGGAATAGAAGATACCCAGATGTGACGCTTATCTAGCCTCTCTGGTTGTAGGCCTGTAAATATCAACGGAAGTGGTAGCAACTTTTGAAGAAATGGTTAGTTAGGCAGCATGGAAAAAAGCAAAGAATTTACTAGTGTGTACAATCCCAATTTGAATACCGTTTTGAAAAGATAGAATTTTCTTGCTGTTGATTGTCAAAATTATCTGGTGTGCGACAGAACTATTCTAGACGAGTGGTATTTAACACAAGAATATTTGGCCAAATATATTTGGTAAATAACAACTTTCACCCAAATTGTTGGATCAAAAACCGACAACGTTTTTATTGCCAATTCGACTCAAAAATCCTAACAGCGTTTAGCCAGTATTTATCCAAACGATTTGTTACTGGAGTGATGGGGTTCTTGTAACCTTGCACAGTGTCGTATAAGAGGTGTGGAGCGTGGGAGGCATGTGGCCCACCAGGCCATCCTCGGGAGCCAGTGTATTGATCGATTTGTTAGGGTATCTATGCATTGCCTTGGTTAGTTGCCCACGGTAGTTCTGGATAAAACAAAGATCGAGGGGTATCCTCTAAATCAAACCAATTATTGAACAGGCTCAGCAAGCTCATTACGCCAAACCACTAACTGCAATGTTTGAGCATAACTTTGATGTCAAGCTGAAATCGTCATCGAGAGTCAAAGCAAAAACCGCCGGCTTGGGATACCGACATGCTAATTCAAAATAACCTCGGGGGATGAAATGTTCGAGATTGAGGCAAGGAGTCAAAAACTCATTCGAATCACCAAAAATGTCCGGGTAAACCCTGTGCGAGGATTCACGATTTACCTGGACTTGTGAAGATGCACCAGACAGGTCTGGATAGGTGGTATCCTGGAGTTGTCATTGGTTATTGGCATTGAGGCCTGAGCCAATCAGGACGCAGTCTTAGATTTTCTCATTTCTAAAAATAGATGTTTGGAGCGCTACAAAAGCTAACAGCATTCATGCACACAACCGCTATTTGTTATTGATTTGAAATATAGTATTCATAAAGATACCAACAAAGATTTAATACAAATAAGAGTAAGCATCGCGGTGATAGGCCGCGAAATCCGCATATGGCCAGCATTCCGTAAACCACCACTTCAAACAAGCACACAAACGTCACGTTTGATGCCAGACGTCTGACTGCTTCAACGCTTCAGGTCCAATCTTCATTCTCTATTTTTGGGACCTGGATCGTTGGAGCGTTCACATGCCCGTCAACGTTCAGCGTCAAAAACGCTTCAACGCTTTAAGTGCGGTTGTCAAAAGCTTCAACGCATCGACGCGGGAAGTTCCTTTTGTGGGCGTCCAATCCATGAGCTGTCCACAGATCAGAATATTGTCTCAAGGAAAAGGAGACGGTACTCTGTTGGGCGAGTCCTTTGTGTACATTAGTAACGTTGGAACATACATGGAAATGCATTTGCTTACAAATAGTTGTACGATGGGACTACACAATCGCCAAAACCGACATTCGGTGAAATAGTTATAGTTATCTAACCACGGGACTATAATAGTGTCAAAGCCAACATTCAGTATAATAGTTATAGTTATCTAACCACGGGACTATACAAGCGTCAAATCCAACAATCATTATAATAGTTATAGTTATCTTGTTATAACAAATATACTTACGTTAATGTTCTATGCCCGGCGGACATTGACGATTAAATATTGCTCAAATCTTTCTGAATGATCCATTAAATCATTAGTTTCCCTAATCCTAATAGTTTTCTGCATCGTTAGGTTTAAGAGGGAATAGAAGATACCCAGATGTGACGCTTATCTAGCCTCTCTGGTTGTAGGCCTGTAAATATCAACGGAAGTGATAGCAACTTTTGAAGAAATGGTTAGTTAGGCAGCATGGAAAAAAGCAAAGAATTTACTATTGTGTACAATCCCAATTTGAATACCGTTTTGAAAAGATAGAATTTCCTTGCTGTTGATTGTCAAAATTATCTGGTGTGCGACAGAACTATTCTAGACGAGTGGTATTTAACACAAGAATATTTGGCCAAATATATTTGGTAAATAACAACTTTCACCCAAATTGTTGGATCAAAAACCGACAACGTTTTTATTGCCAATTCGACTCAAAAATCCTAACAACGTTTAGCCAGTATTTATCCAAACGATTTGTTACTGGAGTGATGGGGTCCGTGTAACCTTGCACAGTGTCGTATAAGAGGTGTGGAGCGTGGGAGGCATGTGGCCCACCAGGCCATCCTCGGGAGCCAGTGTATTGATCGATTTGTTATGGTATCTATGCACTGCCTTGGTTAGTTGCCCACGGTAGTTCTGGATAAAAGAAAGATCGAGGGGTATCCTCTAAATCAAACCAATTATTGAACAGGCTCAGCAAGCTCATTACGCCAAACCACTAACTGCAATGTTTGAGCATAACTTTGATGTCAAGCTGAAATCGTCATCGAGAGTCAAAAAATAACCTCGGGGGATGAAATGTTCGAGATTGAGGCAAGGAGTCAAAAACTCATTCGAATCACCAAAAATGTCCGGGTAAACCCTGTGCGAGGATTCACGATTTACCTGGACTTGTGAAGATGCACCAGACAGGTCTGGATAGGTGGCATCCTGCAATTGTCATTGGTTATTGGCATTGAGGCCTGAGCCAATCAGGACGCATTCTTAGATTTTCTCATTTCTAAAAATAGATGTTTGGAGCGCTACGAAAGCTAACAGCATTCATGCACACAACCGCTATTTGTTATTGATTTGAAATATAGTATTCATAAAGATACCAACAAAGATTTAATACCAATAAGAGTAAGTATCGCGGTGATAGGCCGCGAAATCCGCATATGGCCAGCATTCCGTAAACCACCATTTCAAACAAGCACACAAACGTCACGTTTGATGCCAGACGTCTGACTGCTTCAACGCTTCAGGTCCAATCCTCATTCTCTATTTTTGGGACCTGGATCGTTGGAGCGTTCACATGCCCGTCAACGTTCAGCGTCAAAAACGCTTCAACGCTTTAAGTGCGGTTGTCAAAAGCTTCAACGCATCGACGTGGGAAGTTCCTTTTGGGGTTATGATTAGGGTACCCACATATTTAATATTTTACCCTACTTTAATTAAACTCATATGTGCATCAACCCCGTTGTTCTCCATATAATGCTTCACACCTACTGCACGAATTCCTACTCACTTCTGGACATGCGCAGTTGGCCCATTATAATCTAGCTCGAATGCCTGGCTCCAGGGATCTATAGTGTGGTGACACTCCCATATCTTTCCCCCTACTGGCTTTCCATATTGTGCTCCACACCTGCCTAAACAATCCGATTTGCGGACCGAAAGTGACATCATAAGCCTTGTGCGTGCGCAGTTAACATTGATGCGTCAAAGTTAAAATCAAAAAACGAAAAGCCGACAGGTCGAGGCAATTTTCAATATTTGATTTTTTCAATTTTGCGCGAAGTAAAACGAAAAACGAAAATTGAAAACTGAATGTCAAATTGCAATTTTTGATTCTGAGAAACCGGAAACGAAAAACGAAAATTGAAAATTAATGGTCAATTTTCAATTTTTGATTTTGAGAAACCAAAAACAAAAAAATTGTGCAAGTTTACACGGACCTGATGGCTCTTATTTCATCCAATATTGTGGAGGAAATTAATAACACGGCACCGTGTCCAAGGCCATAGATATAACCTTTGTGTCTAGCGCTTCGTTGTTGCAAAGATGATTAACTATACAGCCCTTGCGAGCAGCATAATTAAATTCATTGAATTAGTAATATTATATAATATACATGACGTTCGCTCAGCGCTTACATAACCATCTGAAAGTACGAAATTCCAAAAATTAATGCAAACTATTATCCTCTAGAACTATTCAACTGATTTTTAACACGATAAGGTTCATCTAATGTTTTTAGCATTGACCGTATAGCCAGGCTTATCAGTCTTTCGTAATGTCGCAATGTTACATTCGAGGTAGGGATAGGACATTTATTCTAAAAATTTACACGACTGATCAAAATCGACACACGTTAGTATTCTACTTTGATATTGAAGGACTTTGACATTGAAGGGGCAAATGAAGTGAACTAGTGGTTCGGGCATTACTTCCGCTATCGTCTACACATCGCTCAGGGCTGGGGAGAGGCCTGGATTATTATATTAGGTCAACTGGAGAAAGCAACATTCCGTTTCTATTCGGTTAGGAAGTCCCTTTGGGAAATTGTAGGCATACTAATCATACTAAGATGATGTTGTAATGGTCAGCATTTTTCTGCATTCAAACATTTAATGTGTATGAGAAGTATTAAGATACCATTGTGTGAGATTTTGGCGTTCATTGGATTTGAACGGCAGATTATCATGGAAAGAATACATAAACACAAAAATCAGATCCGATATTTAGTAGACAATTGTCCGCCGTAAAGATTAGTCTTGTCTCTACTTGAAAATCTGTATTCATAATATACCAAAATCCGATCAGGCGCCAACTGGTTTCTTTCCAGAGAGAAGCGATCAACAGCTCACCACCCAGTAGGCCCTATCTTTGAATCCAAATGAATTTCCAAGTCATTTTCTATAGCATATTGTATTCGGAATCACGCTTTGATTGGAACTATATTCTTATGAAGATTATTGTTTCGTAATGGCTTGTTGTCTTTCACGTTGCTCTTCTCTTATCGTAAACTTACATTACATCATTGAGATTCGAGTCGTAAGACGCCGTCTATAAATGATAACCACTTCAATAACCTTTATCAACAAAATAAGAGGCGGCATATTACAAAACTATATAAACAGGAACTAATTCACATAATAAATGTATTTATCATCAAGAATTAATTCATATTACCATATATAGTAATTAGGCTTCCGACGAAAGTCGGAAGACTTCTTATAATTGTTCGGATTATTATTTTTATTATTATTTTTATTATTATTCTCCCTGATTTTGTGCGTGCTAAATCTCAGCAACCATCAGACCAATCATGCTCAAACTTCACACACATATTAGACATGTGGAGATCTAGTGCATATTGAAAATTGGTTGTAATTGGTCGAAGGGTTCAGCGGCCATCTTGGATTTACCCCGTTTTCAGAAAAATCTTCAAAACCCTACTCCTCTGGAACCATTCGACTAATCAACACGAAACTTGGTACACATAATCAATGGATCGGGGTCTTTGAAAACTCAATAAGAGAAGTTGCTCCGTAAAACAAAATGGCCGCCAGCGGCCAATCAAAATGACCGGATTTTTAAGTAACTGATTTGGACGGGGAAAGTGACAAAATATATGTTATATGATATGGAGATCACGAATATGCAAACATTTTGCTTCTAGGTCAGGTGGTTTGGCCGCCATCTTGGATTTTGTGAAAAACGGCACACATTTAACTGATGTTTGAAGAGCTGTAACTCTTGAACCGTGAGAGATGAAGGCTTCTAATTTGTTGCATTCTATTCTCCAGAAGCAGCTCTTTCACAAATTTGCCATCCATATTTTTCGTAGCTCTAATAGTTTTGCCGCTATAGAGGAATGAAAGTTGTCAGATTTTCAAATAATGCCGAAAATCACATAATTTGAGAAGTAATTTTGTTCAATATTACACAAACGGCGAGTCAGATTATTCTTAGTTTTGGCGCACATACTCCTTGTATTAAGGATGTGACGACAGAGAAATTACAGCATGATCGTTCGAATGGTTTCGGAGGTATGGTGGAACGTGAAATTTTATTAGGTCTGAGCATTTGGCTGAAACTATACTTCACAAAAGCAGACTGTGAGAAGCGCTATCTCCGGGCCACCAATTTCCAAGCTCAACTTTCTTCATTCAAGTCTTTGCCTGGACTCCAGGGACCGTTTTCTGTACCTATTTCAACGTACTAACATTTTCATTTCGATGAAGGAGCCGTCTAGGACGCAAACAAAGGCCAGAAACGTCTTTCTCACGTGCTGCTGGCCAAGAAAACGTGTTTTTTGAAGCTCTAAATCCATTTCTTAATTTTTGGCATGTTGCCAACAGTGGAGTAAATGAGCCTGCACGTTTCACGGGGTGGCTAGACGGATGCTAATCGTGCACCATAAGTATCTGCGCATGAAATATGGCTATAGCAATTGCAAAGACAGCCTAGATATGGAAGCCATCATAACTGCTTGCAGTTCTAGTTGATGTTATTAAGATGCCGAACCAGAAGGACGTAAAACCGTTATTTTCATTCATTTATTAAGGTTTGCAATTCACTTGGAAGACTTATTAAGATTTTTCTGATTTTTCTGATTTTTCTTATAATTTTTATTAGGCTTCCGACGAAAGTCGGAAGACTTCTTATAATTGTTCGGATTATTATTTTTATTATTATTTTTATTATTATTCTCCCTGATTTTGTGCGTGCTAAATCTCAGCAACCATCAGACCAATCATGCTCAAACTTCACACACATATTAGACATGTGGAGATCTAGTGCATATTGAAAACTGGTTGTAATTGGTCGAAGGGTTCAGCGGCCATCTTGGATTTACCCCGTTTTCAGAAAAATCTTCAAAACCCTACTCCTCTGGAACCATTCGACTAATCAACACGAAACTTGGTACACATAATCAATGGATCGGAGTCTTTGAAAACTCAATAAGAGAAGTTGCTCCGTAAAACAAAATGGCCGCCAGCGGCCAATCAAAATGACCGGATTTTTAAGTAACTGATTTGGACGGGGAACGTGACAAAATATATGTTATATGATATGGAGATCACGAATATGCAAACATTTTGCTTCTAGGTCAGGTGGTTTGGCCGCCATCTTGGATTTTGTGAAAAACGGCACACATTTAACTGATGTTTGAAGAGCTGTAACTCTTGAACCGTGAGAGATGAAGGCTTCTAATTTGTTGCATTCTATTCTCCAGAAGCAGCTCTTTCACAAATTTGCCATCCATATTTTTCGTAGCTCTAATAGTTTTGCCGCTATAGAGGAATGAAAGTTGTCAGATTTTCAAATAATGCCGAAAATCACATAATTTGAGAAGTAATTTTGTTCAATATTACACAAACGGCGAGTCAGATTATTCTTAGTTTTGGCGTACATACTCCTTGAATTACTGATATAATGACAGAGAAATTACAGCATGATCGTTCGAATGGTTTCGGAGGTATGGTGGAACGTGAAATTTTATTAGGTCTGGGCATTTGGCTGAAACTATACTTCACAAAAGCAGGCTGTGAGAAGCGCTATCTCCGGACCACCAATTTCCAAGCTCAACTTTCTTCATTCAAGTCTTTGTCTGGACTCCAGGGACCGTTTTCTGTACCTATTTCAACGTACTAACATTTTCATTTC
>JAVTVY010045429.1:0-20876 GCA_036873755.1 Hanleya hanleyi
ATCATATTTCAAGGACATAATTGTAAGAATATTCACCTTTATAGCAAAGAATTATTGCAATTTTTCAGTCTTTTACACCAAATAATTTCCAGAATGTTATTTCTTCTAAAGCGAAGAATTGTCAGAATGTTTCATTGAAACAAATAAAAATGATTGTCGGGCCGTGTTTTAAACAGCAAAATGTTTATTTTTTCTTAATAACATAGAATTGTCAGTATGTGCAATAGTTGACAGCAAACAAGTGTCATGCAGGATACTCCATTTTAACAGGAAGTACCTCAATTTACATGTCAAAGAATTGGCAGAATATTCTATGGAATATTATATTGAGCTAATTTTTAGCTCATTTCCATAATTCTAGTGATTAACCATCATGCATTAATTCAAAATGGCGATCATGTGGGGTTACCCGTCAGTCACGCCTCTACAGTTTGTTCATATAATATGCATTATTCTCTTATCATTGTGAAAATTTGTTAACATCAGTGGATCTCGCATCAAAGTCTAACTCCTTACACCTATTTAGAATCTGTTTGCATAATTTGCAGCTCAAAATATGATGGTTTAATTCAAAATAGTGAATATTCTGGGGTATTCTGAAAATCACACTTTTTCATGTTGCTCGAGTAGTTCAAAGCATTAAACCGAGGGTTCTCTATGCATAGCCTGAAATCTTCTGTCCGTTTTGAATCTATTTACATATCCCTATGATCCATATTTGATGGTGAAATTCAGAATGGCGGTCATATGGGGTCATCTGAAAATCAAACGTTTCATGTTGCTCGTATAGTTCAAGCCATTTTTCCTAGCTCATTGTCCAAATTATCGAAACCTAGAGATCTCTGACCATAGTGGAATATATTGCACCCATTTCGAATCTATTTACATATATCTAAGATTAAGAATTGATGGTCAAATTCAAAATGGTGGCCATATAGGGTCATCTGAAATCACTCGTTTTCATGTTGTTGCTCATTGCAATATTCTTAGTTCATTTTTCAAATGTATCTGAACCGAGAGATCTCGGAACATGGCCTGACATCTTACGCCCATATTAAATCTATTTACATATGCCTGTGATTTTATGGTGAAATTCAAAATGGCGGCCATATGGGACCATTTGAAATCATACTTTTTCATGTTGCTCACATTGATCAAGGCATTATTCTTGATCTCACATCATAGCCAAATACCTTGTGCCCATTTTTAATCTAATTGCTTCTCTTCAGATTAGAAATGATGGTTAAATTCAAAATGGCGACTACAAGGAGCCATCCAGAAATGCCTGATTTTTTTCATGTTACTCGTATAATGCATGGTATTATTTTCAGACAAGGTACAAACTTGTTTAAATTGAGCAGAATAACACCATAGCTTATCACATTTTATTCTGTTGGCATAATCTTCAGCTGAGAATACAATTGTTAACTTCAAAATGATGGGTTCATATGGGACTCATATTTTCATTTTGCTTGTATAATTCAAGGTATTGTGCTTACATGGAGTTGAAAGTAACAATTTCTCAAAGCCAAGTCTATTCACAATACAGATCGATCTTTTACACCAAATAATTTCCAGAATGTTATTTCTTCTAAAGCGAAGAATTGTCAGAATGTTTCATTGAAACAAATAAAAATGATTGTCGGGCCGTGTTTTAAACAGCAAAATGTTTATTTTTTCTTAATAACATAGAATTGTCAGTATGTGCAATAGTTGACAGCAAACAAGTGTCATGCAGGATACTCCATTTTAACAGGAAGTACCTCAATTTACATGTCAAAGAATTGGCAGAATATTCCACATGCAACAGCAAATAATCGACGGAATGTTCAATCACCTCAAGAAAAGATGATCAAAATGTTCCCTTTTCACACAGGGGCTCGTTACCGTTGTTAATTGGTTAATTAGGTTGATTACAGGGGGGGGGGGGTCGAGGTAAGGAATAAAAGGCCCATTTATACCCTACCTCGACCCCCCCCCGTAATCAGCCTAATTAACCAGTTAATTACGGTAACGAGCCCCTGTGCCTTTTCAACAACAAACAATTGTCATAGCTTTCTATATTATACAGCAGAGAATTGCCAGTATTATTAGAATATTCAACCTCGAACAGTAAATAAATGAATCGTCTATGCAAGGAATTTTCAGAATGTTCTAATCTTAATGGTAAAAATTATCAGAATTTTACAACAAAGAATTGGCCGTATGTTCAATCGTCTACAATACAAAATTGTCAGAATGGTCAACCCGTCACAGCAAATGATGGACAAAGTTCAATCATCTTCTGCAGAAGATTTGTCAGAATATTTCATTTCTAGAAGCAAAGAAGTCAAAATGTTAAGTCTTCAAAAACGAAGAATTGTCAGAAAATCCAATCACCTGCGCAAAGGATGGTCAAACATTATCATTAAAAATATTTAACAGAATGTCCAATCGTCTTCTGCAGAGAATGGTCAGAATGTTCATTTCAACAGCAAAGAAGTGTCAAAATTTCAAAAGGCGAATAACCAAAAAATGTCAGAATTTTCGATCTTTCACAGAAAATAATTGTTATAATCGTAACCTTATAAATCAAGAATGGCCAAAATGTTCAAGCTTCTAATGCAAAAATAAATAAATAAATGCAAGAATTACAATACATATAAGGGAAGTGGGAAGAGGTACCGATATACTGACAGAGCCACATGACTTCACAGTATAGTCTTTTGGTTAACCTATTCTAAAGCACATACCAAGAATCTAACGATTCATGATATGTGTTGTATCTCAGGTACGCTTTTATTGTACCTGTTCATGTGGCAACTTGGATGACATGACCACACGGCTCCTAGCACCGGCATAAGCGGTATTAGATACAAATCTAGAGAGCTGTGATGGAAATGCTCTGACAACTCGTATATTGGTAATTGGTGAGCTGTGTCGCTGTGACAACTCGTGCACTGGGGATTGGTGAGCTGTGTCGCTGTGACAACTCGTGCACTGGGGATTGGTGAGCTGTGTCGCTGTGACAACTCGTACACTGGGGATTGGTGAGCTGTGTCGCTGTGACAACTCGTACACTGGGGATTGGTGAGCTGTGTCGCTGTGACAACTCGTGTACTGGGGATTGGTGAGCTGTGTCGCTGTAACAACTCGTACACTGGGGATTGGTGAGCTGTGTCGCTGTGACAACTCGTACACTGGGGATTGGTGAGCTGTGTCGCTGTGACAATTCGTACACTGGGGATTGGTGAGCTGTGTCGCTGTGACAACTCGCACATTGGGGATTGGTGAGCTGTGTCGCTGTGACAACTCGTGCACTGGGGATTGGTGAGCTGTGTCGCTGTGACAACTCGTACACTGGGGATTGGTGAGCTGTGTCGCTGTGACAACTCGTACACTGGGGATTGGTGAGCTGTGTCGCTGTGACAACTCGTACACTGGGGACTGGTGAGCTGTATCGTCGTCAGATTTCCAATGTCGTATAGCAAATAATTGCCAGATTAGTGAGAATGTTTATACCGTAACAGCAAATAATTGATAGAATATTCAATCTTTTACAGCAAAGAATTTTAAGAATTTTCAATCTTTTACAGAATGACACCTAAGAAATGCTAGAACGTCCAAACTTCTACAGTGAAAAGTTGTCAAAATGTTCAGTCAATAGGAGCAAAGAATTGTCAGATCTTCAGAATGTGCCATTTTATCAGCAAAGAATTACCCGAATATTCAAATTCCAACAACAAGGAATTGTCAGAGTGACCAATATTGAATAGAAAAGAAAGAACCTTGTATCTTTAGATGGATGGCCCAGGTCAGGTGCAATACAGCAGTATCAAAATAAAATATTTTCACAACAAGATATTGTACAATTGGCATGAAGTACAATATTATATTGTATACTCACGAAAAATTCAAGGCAATGAGTCTCATCATTCTCGAGTAACAGGGCCGTGAAGTAATGAATTTGTGCAAAAGAGTTGATTCTGAGGGGAAAACAATTCCTATTGTTCTCTGTTAACATATGAAGATGAACGATAACCAGAACCAGATTTGGTATACTACTACGTATTTGAACAGCGAGTAAGCTGTATAAAGTTGATTCTGGTTCTGGTTATCGTTTATCTTCATATGTTTATAGAAAGAAATATGAGGTTTTTCGCCTCAAAATTAGCGATTTTGCACGAATGCACTACTTCACGTCCGTGTTATTGGAGAATGATGATACTCAGTCCATTTGAACCTTTCTGAATATACAATATAATATTGTACTTCATGCCGACTGAACAATTTCTTGTATATGTAATATTTTACATTTGGCACTTCTACCGCACCTGTTCTGGGGCCATTGCCCCATCTAAACATACGTGGTCCATTCAGAATGTTTAATCTTCCACATTAGACAATTGCCAGAATGTTCCATTGTTTACAGCTCAGAACAATCTCAGTAAACTCAGATATAATATCACGGAACATTATATCTGACATTAACGCTATATACATGCCGTGCGAATTTCAAACTACTTATGTTAGCCAATCAGGTGGCTAGCTGGGCGAAATAACTTTAAATATAAGCCTCTTGTAAAAGACACGGTATTCAAATAAGGAATCATGTCTAGACATTGTGCGTAAACTTTAAAGGATGTACTACCGCCTAAAAGTCTGCTTTTGTCCGACGGTAGAAAATATCAAAAGACCGACCGCCGGTAAGTTGTTCGTCTCCGTGAACTAAACTCGAATCAATGCTGGATTGTTTGTTGTCATCGGCTTTCTAGGGAATCTCGTATAATATCGACAAAACTTTCGCGCGAATATTTCATAGCGTCACATCTAGATGGTATTTCCCTGATATACCATCTTGGTTTACCTAGATTGAGCTCAGAATTCCCGGAAGTTTAATCTTTAATACCGGTAATAAAACACAGTAATTTAAGAACGTAACTGTAAACATACTACACATTATATAACAGTATATCAAATGTTGGAACTCTAACAGGAAAGAATATTCCATCAACAGCTACATAAAAATATAACTTTGAGGCTGGACACCATTTCTACTAAATGCAGCTAGGCACGCCAACATACTCCCCAAAAATTCACAAGCAGACAAAAAGTGATATCTATCACAAAATATGACTACAGCATTACCAATAAATGGTGATGTGTTGGAACCATCACAAAATTCCTCCATCATCATTTCGTGGTGATGACCAACTTATACGAAACCTTATCTGTGCAACACAAAATGGTGATGACCTGAAATCTACCCTCATTAGTCATCAACATTCATTGACGGTGAACATGCCATATTCCCAATAAATGAAGATGAACTTACCTCATCACTCTTTGACATCACCATTAACTGGTGATGAGAGGGCCTCACCACCAATAAATGATGATGGACCATCGCAATTTTCTGGCTTTGTTTGTAAAATTTAATTCTTCATTAATTTTTATAATGGCAGCCCGCAATACATAATTTCTCCTTTTTCACATTTCCCAGCTTTCCTTGAGCGGAAGCTAAGCAAGGCAAATAACTGCCAAAATTTTCTGGGGGTGTGGCGATATTCAAGTTCATATTCTTAATATTTCATCAATTCGAGGGATTGGGCACTTGGAATGACCAATGCATGCAATTAGCTTAACAAAAACATTGTTCCATCAATAAACTGATGTGTGGGAAAGAAGAATGAAAAACATTTCACGAACTGATTTGAGGAGTCGTTGTTGATACACCAATCTTGTTTTTTTCAATGAACGTTCAGATGAACACGATGAACAATATACATACATTTCACGGTGATCGTGATGAACAATATACATACTTTTCACGGTGATCTTGATGAACAATATACATACTTACCTCGGTGGGTCGTGATGAATATTGATCGTGATTAACAATATACATGCTGACCCCGGTGCTCATGATTAATATACAAATTCAGCCCGGTTATCATGATGAACAATATACATACTTACCCTGGTTCGACCTCTTCTGAAGTGAGTCGACTTTGGCTGCTGCTCAGCTGGGTTAATTTCACACCGTTATTGTCCATGTTTCATCTGTGGTATATTCCTCCTGCTTCGAAGAAAGGGAATAGAAGTTGAACAGCGGCAGGTTTCTGTTTTCTCTATTCCCACACAATGCCTTCTGGTGGCCTATTTTATGATTTGAATCCGACCCATTGTTCTGTACATGTGTCCGCGAGACGCATTTATTACCGAATTTTACAATCGATACGAACGAGAACGCAAATACAATAAAACGTGTTTTTCAAACTTATGGCACATAATGGCCATTAAACTGACCTGTAGATTGATTACCTATTCTGTTTAACAACCTTAAACCGCCTGGTATAAGTTGTAAAACTATCGGGACTCATAAACACGCCGATGGTGATGGCTGATCATGCTCATTCGGAACATAATATGAGTTTGGTATGCTAAACAACCTTGAAAACTGGGAACCACGTTTCGCAGGTCAGATGGACTACAAAATAATCCACATGAAATGAATTTTCTACAGTGTGTATTATCATACATATACCTTTGTTATTTTAAAATTAATTAGAATTGGTTATGTGCTCAAAAACGAATCGAATTAAAACGAACGTGATTCAAAGGAGTAATAATTTGGAGTGTTTAATTTGACACTTCCGGCGAAGTAAAAGTAGCATGTTTTTAAATATTCATGCGCATATTCTCGGTTTCGGAGGATGGAATGTGTCATTGAAAGGTAAATTGTTTACCCCCTTATGCTGGGTTGGTTCTCTTTCACTTTATTATAGAGTGAATTATTCGGGTCAACTGCAAAACCTGTGCAGGAGTAAACATATATTAATTTACACAACAAAACCCCTTGTAATTGAACTTTGGGACTGAAACCAGAGATGAATTTACACAGGCTTCTAAAGGTAATACATGCATAGGTTTTCCGAGCAATATGGAGTACACTATCTTTCTCTTTTTACGATACAATACTTGGAGAGTGCGGGGTGATTACAGTAGTGTTATACATATATTTCACATATAGAGATGGAGTTTTTCAGTTCCAATATCCCACATATTTATTTAAGCTATTCTGATATGTGTTAACCATTAATAATTCCTGGGTGCAGAAGCTCTCTGATAACCCCTACACTCCTCTGAACATGCAATGTTTCACCATCCTCCCCAATAGTCCCAAATCCCGATGACGTATTATATCTCTCTCAATCACGTGATGAATTGTGTATTAATTCATCTGCATGACACGTGAGCACTTATCCAGAAGTCTAACATCTCTGGGTACGGCTTATAGCGTTGGATCTCGTCAGATCACCGAAGTTAAGCAACGTTAAGCTCGGTCAATACTCGGATGGGTCACCGGGTGCTGTGCTGGGCTGATCAGTGTCCAGGGTAATATGATCTGTGAGCACTCTCGTGTATTGGCACATGTAGGCACCGTCGTGATATGACTGAAACAAGGTTGAAAACGACGTTAAACCCTACTACTCACTCACTCACTTATGTAACACGAAACCAATTAAATTGTCATTGTCAACGCAAGGCGTGAAGTCCAATATGTAACCCGATACAACAAATTAAATCTTGCTCTTCCGAATGTGGCCCAGCCAGGGACCTCGCGCTTGCAATTAAGTTGATGTCATGTTAGATGAGGGAGGTGACAGGCTAATTGAATTGTTTCAAGATCCCCAGCAGCCATTTAATTGTCATGAATGTTGGGGGCCTGCATTGCATGAAGGGATAGAAATCGGATTTTATTGTCATGCATGTAGGGGGCCTACGTCATCCGGTTTCAAGACAATTGATTCTCACGAATCCCGTCGGGAAAATATTTATATTGATTACTTATTATTAATTATTGGCACAAGTAGTATACAAAGCGTATTTGGAGGCCAGTTGACCTCAGAAATTTGCATATTAGGGAGATCACGGGAGGGTGACAAAAGGTCAATGAGTGCATAGTTCCGGCAGAAAGACCAATCAGCCAATCAGAAGCGAGTATTGTGTCACATGGGGTCATGTGTGGTGGTGGGTGGGTGGTGGGTTTAAGATGGCGGCTGTGGTGGTGGGTGGGTGGTGGGTTTAAGATGGCGGCTGTGGTGGTGGGTGGGTGGTGGGTTTAAGATGGCGGCTGTGGTGGTGGGTGGGTGGTGGGTTTAAGATGGCGGCTGTGGTGGTGGGTGGGTGGTGGGTTTAAGATGGCGGCTGTGGTGGTGGGTGGGTGGTGGGTTTAAGATGGCGGCTGTGGTGGTGGGTGGGTGGTGGGTTTAAGATGGCGGCTGTGGTGGTGGGTGGGTGGTGGGTTTAAGATGGCGGCTGTGGTGGTGGGTGGGTGGTGGGTTTAAGATGGCGGCTGTGGTGGTGGGTGGGTGGTGGGTTTAAGATGGCGGCTGTGGTGGTGGGTGGGTGGTGGGTTTAAGATGGCGGCTGTGAAAGATGTATTCATCCGCGGTCATGTCTGGCGGTGATTCGGTCGCGGGAAAAACCTTCCGCGGAGAAAAAGTAGTCCCTAGATAAAATGGTCCGATGGGGTCGAGTGAGGTATCAAAGTGAAGCTTAGGGGAGGGGGCATCGGTTGGGCTGGGGGTGGGGTTGAACTATACCGTTTAAGTGTATTGAGCTGCTCTATCTAATTTTTATCTATTTTTACATCTTTTCCAGCTGTCAACTGTTATGGTTAGGCCACAATGTTGCCATTTTCCCCCCCTACATTTAGCGTTCATAAAACATTCAAGCTAGTCTGGTGATAATAAAATTTAAAGATCACATGTCCAACACATACTCACATAATGAAAGCAAGAATCGAACTTGCGACCCCTCGAGATGAAGGATACCCGTCCAGGTTTCATTTTTTTGAGGTGTACTGAAATGCTCTCTCTAATTTATGCCACGGTATCTATTTTTACATCTAGGTTGAAGATTTATATCGACACTGCTACACACTTTTCGAGATGTGTTTTCACTTTCGATGAAAGCACAAAACAGTCTAAAATGAGTCTAAAAAAATTCACCTACGCTAATATTTTCTAGTGTTTTGTAGAATATAGATTCGCGTTCATTTCTATTTCGTCAAGAAAAAATGTTTTGTAGAATATAGATTCGCGTTCATTTCTATTTCGTCAAGAAAAAATTTTCATCTCGAAAATTGGCAGATTGAAATGTTCTCTCTCATTTTATGCCACGGTATCTATTTTTACAGCTGTCAACTGTTATGGTTTGGTCACAATTTTGCCATTTTCTCTCCTATATTTAGCGTCCACAAAAAGAAGAGTATATTACAGCAATTATGTTCAAGAAAACACCCCGCTAGAAAATTGTCTTCAAATTGTCTGTTGTTGTGGGAGTATAAAAAAATCCTGGTCAACAGGGGCGCGTATATTTCGTGCGACGCTATGTTGCCAATGCATTGAAATTTGAATAGGTTGTCTGCATGGGTTTCAACGCAAGTATAGTACTAAAGTCTAGCTTACCTGATAAAAGAGTTTAGTCCAGATGTATACCTATATTCCATACTCCCGGGCGTTTGATGCATATCTGGGGGCTGTTTTTTTCCTAGGTGGGTATAACACACCATGAAGCCTTCATCACGATGCATTCGTATCCTAAAAAAATATGGGTATCACCACGAATCTCATTCCATATATATTTTTTCGAAATTCACAGATATTTCCATCGGTAAATCCGGTGTTCAGTATACCACATGGGTGAAATGAACGCACTAAACTATGAAGCTAATGATTTTGGTCAGCGGCACACACATGCTCCCTGGTTTGGTGTCGACATCCCAGCGGTTTTCTGTTTCTTGGCTTGTCACGGATTTTTTCGAAATTCACAGATATTTCCATCGGTATAAATCCGGTCTTCAGTTTACCACATGAATGAAATGAAAACACTAAACTATCAAGCTAATGATTTCGGCCAACGGCACACACACACATGTTTCCTGGCTCTTCCTGGTATCATGGTGTCGACACCCCAGCGGTTTTCTGTTTCTGGGGTGTGACGGTAGATGAATTTCTCCCTCCCATACACCCACGTGGGGTGGGTGTGGCAAAACAGAGGGTGTTCAGCTATAATGAACTATAAGAAAAACATATGTGTGTGCATATTAATAAACCACGTTGGCTGTATAGGTCGTAGAAAATGAGCGCCTAAATAATGAACACATTTCATTACACTGTTGCGAATTGTTGCGAGTGCACGTGTGACTCAGTGCGTTTTCATCACATCCAGCTTTCACAGAATAGAATATCGGCTTATAAATTTGGGGTGGTGTGGATAATTCGACAGTCTTCAAGGGATGAAAATATAATTGTTCAGGCTTACATTGCTAATTCGGTTGCTGCCTTTGAGGTAATATTTTTCCTTAGATCGGCAGTTGTTTCCGCCCATGCGATGAGAAAATAGGCCTGATTTCGCACGTAGTTTTCGTGCACACGTCTCGCACAAGTTCTCGCAATAAGGCCTGTACGAAAATTTGAGAGCGGCCAACATGAGTTTGTGTGTGATAGAAGGATAGCTTACGTTTATTTCGCCTACATCCATTGAAATTCACACCGACATTATCGGTTTTGGCCAAGACACGGCCTCGGTGGAAACTGGGTTAAATAAAAAAATAAAAAATCGGCGAGTAGTAGACGAAGGGAAAATTGGGAAGTGCTGACCATGCCCCAGAATACTTCATATGCATATCACGGCCTTAAGGCCTATGTAAGATGTAATCTACTTCACAGTTTAGTAGTATAAAAAGCGCAAGTCCTATTGACCTTGCCCCTCCAAAGAAATAAAATCGGCTCTATTTTACAGGAGTATATACGCAGGTCACGTGGGTTGTGACGTCACTTCCGGGTTTTTACTAAAAACTACCTCCAAACATAGAAGAGTTCCAATTTTTCCCCTTAGACGTCCGTGTGTTCATCCTCCAAACCCAGAAGAGTTCCAATGTTCAACCTCCGGGACTTTTTCACCGGCCTGGCCCGCCCCAGCACGCAGCGCGCGCGCGAACGCGGGTTCTCCGGGCGCAGCGCGCGTGGTTGTAGTAAGTAAAGTGGCCATTTTGGGGCAGTGAAGGAAGGTATTTGGGGTCGAGATGGACCATCCTTGGTCTGAATGCGTCCTGGGATGTGTCATTTTGTAGTTCTCGGGGTGTACATTCCGAATTGAGGGATGTTCCCGTCATCTGTGACGTCATCGATGACGTCATCAGTAGGAGTATTAGCGAAAATGAGCCTTTTGGGGTAGTGCAGGAAGGTATTTGGTGTAGAGATGGACCATCCGCGTTGCGAATGCGTCATGGGATGTGTCATGTTGTAGCTCTCGGAGTATAGACCCCGATTTCAGGGATATTTACAGCATCTGTGACGTCATCGATGACGTCATTAGTACAAGTTGTAGCGAAAGTGGGCCTTTTGGGGCAGTGCAGGAAGGTATTTGGTGTAGAGATGGACCATCCGCGGTCCAAATGGACCGTGTGAGGTGTCATCTTGTAGCAACGCCCACCAACACCATTCTTAATGCTTCAACGCCCTGGTGAAATAGCTCAGAAGCTCTGATATTCCATGGAATTGTCACTAATTCTTCGAAATGCAGTGATGCCCGTCAACGCCCGTCGTTACACCTTAACACTCTAACATAACGCCATGATATAGACCAGAGAGAGAACAACAACAACAACAAGGATGACACATGAGAGAACAACAACAACAAGAAGTTTTTTTCATATAGTTTATTTTCCCCAATGTTACATCATACCCACGCTGGGGGAGCCGCGTTGGGTATATTTACAATTCAAGAAGATTTTTATCCAATCAGAGGCCACCATTTGCATGTTTCATATTCGTTCCTGTCCGTTAGATGTATTCTTGTCCAATCAGAAGTCTCCATTTCAGAAAGTGCCATCTGAACCGTTTATTCTAATCATCGTCGGGCAGGCCAGGATACCGTTGAGGCAACATATCCTCAGATAGTTGTTTGCGCATTCTGAGTATCTATCAGTGCATGGGTGAATACTTTCATCCGATGGAGGTGGTGGTCAGTTTAACCACGAAGAACGCAACATTGGTCATTATCTCCACTATCCACTTGGTGTTACAATTCAAGAAGACTTGTCCAATCAGAGGCCACCATTTGCATCTGTCATATTCGTTCCTGTCCGTTAGATGTATTCTTGTCCAATCAGAAGTCTTCATTTCAGAAAGTTCCATCTTCGGCCATGTTCGCTTTGAACCGTTTATTCTAATCATCATCGGGCAGCCCAGGATACCGTTGAGGCAACATATCCTCAGATAGTTGCTTGTGCATTCTGAGTATCTATCTGTGCCTGGGTGAATACATTCACCCGATGGGTTGGTCGGTCAGCTTGGTCACGAAGAACGTAACATTGGTCACACTGTCCACTGTCCACTTGGTGTTGGGGCGTTGCAACCGGGCCCATTCCAAGGGATCCACGGTGTTCAGTTTCTCCAGCATCGTCTCTAGCGACACTCGGTTAATGATGGTAAACGGTTGGTCAAATACCTGGATGTTACTGCTCGGGTAAAAGTATCGGACTTGGACTGTCTCTTTATGCTGCAGCACATAACCAAACGCCAGATTCAATTTGAAGGCCGTAGTTTGATCTTTGAAGATGGCTTCTACGTAGCTACGTAGACGGGCGAGGTCGGTCAGTCGGAAATTGTAGATATCTTGAATAGGGCGATGACGGTGGAAACAGTGCCGTATCATGGACCAATGGCGCCGATAGATGTCACTCACTGGATGGGCGCCCTGTAAGAGATCGCTAGGAACATTTATGGGCTCGTCCAGAAAATGTTCGATGTTGTCAGGCGTATGACTCGAAACCGTAACGGTGGGGTCCGGCTGGATATCCAGGCTCTGAACTGTGGGTATAGACGGGCTCTCCTTCATCGCATCACCAGTGGCATTCGTCTCCCCGGGCTCAT
Source organism: Hanleya hanleyi (assembly GCA_036873755.1). Classification (NCBI taxonomy): domain Eukaryota; kingdom Metazoa; phylum Mollusca; class Polyplacophora; order Lepidopleurida; family Hanleyidae; genus Hanleya; species Hanleya hanleyi. The sequence goes on from JAVTVY010045429.1 coordinate 12,927, forward strand.
CTTCACTAGGTCTGACCTTCCGCGGCTCCTCCTCAGTAGGAAGTTGTCGCACATGCCATGGTACCGGGGCATGAATCAACCGTTGGTGTCGCAGCAACTGACTGCGTCGTTTGAAGAGTTGACCACAACCGTTACATTGTTCCGTCGCGCCCTCGTGGAATGAGCGTTCGTGGCACAGTAAATGATCCTCCCGATTGAATGACCGTGCGCAGGTTGTACAAGTATACCGAGCATCGTTGTGGGTGGAGGCCTCGTGGCGTCGTAAATTATCTAGACGAGTAAACAGCTTCTGGCAAGTTGTGCAAGTGAACATCTTGGTGGCTGACAGAGTGTCTGATGAAACGTCCAGGCCGCTTCCCCTTTATACCACGCTAGCTGGTGATCTATTTTTAGCACACTCAGTTCAACTATCCCCAAGTCGAGGGCCGAGCCGTGACATCTTCGGTAACATCCGTGTCTCTTCGGTCACCTCCGTACCGTCAACGATCAACATGTAGACATATAGAGTATGTACGGCATGTTATGGTATTCATCAGTGCATGAGTGACGCATTCAGCCGATGGGAGTGGTCGGTCAGCTTGGTAACGAAAAACGTAACATTGGTCACACTCTCCACTGTCCACTTGGTGTTGGGGCGTTGTTGTTGGGCCCATTCCAAGGGATCCACGGTGTCCAGTTTCTCCAGCATCGTCTCTAGCGACACTCGGTTAATGATGGTAAACGGTTGGTCAAATACCCGGATGTTACTGCTCGGGTAAAAATATCGGACTTGGACTGTCTCTTTATGCTGCAGCACATAACCAAACGCCAGATTCAATTTGAAGGCCGTAGTTTGATCTTTGAAGATGGCTTCTACGTAGCTACGTAGACGGGCGAGGTCGGTCAGTCGGAAATTGTAGATATCTTGAATAGGGCGATGACGGTAGAAACAGTGCCGGATCATGGGCCAATGGCGCCGATAAATGTCACTCACTGGATGGTCTTCGTGTAACAGATCGCTGGGAACATTTATGGCTTCGTCCACGAAGTGTACTTTGCCCTCCACGTCGTACAAAATCTGGCCCAAGGTCTTGTCGTCGGAATTTGACTGTTGAATTAGGGCGACATCATCATCGGCCCTCGTGCGATGGGTGGGAGTTCCCCCTGTTTCGATATTGATGCCTACGGGCTCTTCTATCTGCAAACGTGGCTGCGGAACAGGGTGTCGTGTGCGTTGGTGTCGCAGCAACTGACTGGTCAGTTTGAAAAGCCGACCACATTCTTCGCATGGACGCTTGGGTACTTCATGGCGTGCACGTGTGTGGCGCTGTAAATGATCCGGGCGCTGAAACGACAGTGTACATATCGTACAGTTATACCGGGCGGTTCCTTCGTGCTTGGTAGCCTCATGGCGGCGCAAGTCGTGCAGACGAGTGAATGATTTCGAGCACGTAGTACAAGTGAACATCTTGGTGGTTGACAGAGTGTCTGATGAAACGGCCAGACCGCTTCCCTTTTATAGCACGCTAGCTGATATCATGTTCGGGCACTTCCGTGTCTCTTCGGATGTAAAAGTCCCCGGATGTAAAAGTGCCCGAATGTTTACGAATGTTCCACCATTCCGGACTTCTATCAGGTCCATGTCCAGAAGCTCTCATGTCCTGCATGTGAATAGTCATATTGTGTGTGTATGCATGTGTGTATGCGTGTGTGTGTGTGTGTGTGTGTATAGGCTTGTGTGTGTGCGTGCGTGTATGCAAGTGTGTGTATGCGTCCCCAGGCGCGCAAAGGTTTCCACCGCGGTGGAAACCTTTACACCGCGCGCGCCGGGGTCAAAGGTCACTTCCGGTCACGTGAACGGAAGCGGAAGTGACCTCACAGAGGTCATATGCAAATGTCACTTCCGACCTCTGAGCTCCACAGGCTTTGAGCTCCAAGAGCTCCGATCCAAGAAACACACTCGCAAGCACACACATACACACACACACACAGAGGCATACATAAACACACATACATACGCACATGCACGCACACGCACACACACACTCACAACCACCTACCCACACACACGCACACACATACACACACACACGCAAACACACATTTGCATACGCACACAAACGCTCGCATACACAGACGCATACACACACTTGCATACACGTACGCACACACACAAGCCTATACACACACACACACACACACACGCATACACACATGCATACACACACAATATGACTATTCACATGCAGGACATGAGAGCTTCTGGACATGGACCTGATAGAAGTCCGGAATGGAGGAACATTCGTAAACATTCGGGCACTTTTACATCCGGGGACTTTTACATCCGAAGAGACACGGAAGTGCCCGAACATGATATCAGCTAGCGTGCTATAAAAGGGAAGCGGTCTGGCTGTTTCATCAGACACTCTGTCAACCACCAAGATGTTCACTTGTACTACGTGCTCGAAATCATTCACTCGTCTGCACGACTTGCGCCGCCATGAGGCTACCAAGCACGAAGGAACCGCCCGGTATAACTGTACGATATGTACACTGTCGTTTCAGCGCCCGGATCATTTACAGCGCCACACACGTGCACGCCATGAAGTACCCATGTCCATGCGAAGAATGTGGTCGGCTTTTCAAACTGACCAGTCAGTTGCTGCGACACCAACGCACACGACACCCTGTTCCGCAGCCACGTTTGCAGATAGAAGAGCCCGTAGGCATCAATATCGAAACAGGGGGAACTCCCACCCATCGCACGAGGGCCGATGATGATGTCGCCCTAATTCAACAGTCAAATTCCGACGACAAGACCTTGGGCCAGATTTTGTACGACGTGGAGGGCAAAGTACACTTCGTGGACGAAGCCATAAATGTTCCCAGCGATCTGTTACACGAAGACCATCCAGTGAGTGACATTTATCGGCGCCATTGGCCCATGATCCGGCACTGTTTCTACCGTCATCGCCCTATTCAAGATATCTACAATTTCCGACTGACCGACCTCGCCCGTCTACGTAGCTACGTAGAAGCCATCTTCAAAGATCAAACTACGGCCTTCAAATTGAATCTGGCGTTTGGTTATGTGCTGCAGCATAAAGAGACAATCCAAGTCCGATATTTTTACCCGAGCAGTAACATCCGGGTATTTGACCAACCGTTTACCATCATTAACCGAGTGTCGCTAGAGACGATGCTGGAGAAACTGGACACCGTGGATCCCTTGGAATGGGCCCAACAACAACGCCCCAACACCAAGTGGACAGTGGAGTGTGTGACCAATGTTACGTTTTTCGTTACCAAGCTGACCGACCACTCCCATCGGCTGAATGCGTCACTCATGCACTGATGAATACCATAACATGCCGTACATACTCTATATGTCTACATGTTGATCGTTGACGGTACGGAGGTGACCGAAGAGACACGGATGTTACCGAAGATGTCACGGCTCGGCCCTCGACTTGGGGATAATTGAACTGAGTGTGCTAAAAATAGATCACCAGCTAGCGTGCTATAAAAGGGAAGCGGTCTGGCCGTTTCATCAGACACTCTGTCAACCACCAAGATGTTCACTTGTACTACGTGCTCGAAATCATTCACTCGTCTGCACGACTTGCGCCGCCACGAGGCCTCCACCCACAACGATGCCCGGTATACTTGTATAATCTGCGCACGATCATTCAATCGGAAGGATCATTTACTGCGTCATGAGAGGGTACTCCACGCGGGTGCGACGGTACTATGTAATGATTGTGGTCGACTCTTCAAACGACCCAGTCGGTTTAGACAGCATCAACGTTTGATGCATGCCCCGTCTCTACGGTTTGGGCGACAACTTTCCACTAAAGAGGAGCCGCGGAAGGTCAGACCCAGTGAAGATGAACCCGGAGAGACGAACGCCACTGGTGATGCGATGACGAAGAGCCTGCCTATACCCACGGTCAAGGAGGGCCTGGATATCCAGCCGGACCCCTCCGTTACGGTTTCGAGTCATACGCCTGACAACATCGAACATTTTCTGGACGAGCCCATAAATGTTCCTACCGATCTCTTACAGGACGCCCAGCCAGTGAGTGACATTTATCGGCGCCACTGGTCCATGATACGGCACTGTTTCCACCGTCATCGCCCTATTCAAGATATCTACAATTTCCGACTGACCGACCTCGCCCGTCTACGCAGCTACATGGAAGCCATTTTCAATGACCAAGCTACGTCCTTCAAACTAAATCTGGCGTTTGGTTATGTGCTGCGGCATAAGGAGACAGACCAAGTCCGATACTTTTACCCGAGCAGTAACATCTGGGTATTTGACCAACCGTTTACCATCATTAACCGAGTGTCGCTACAGACGATGCTGGAGAAACTGGACACCGTGGATCCCTTGAAATGGGCCCAACAACAACGCGCCAACACCAAGTGGACAGTGGAGAGGGTCACCAATGTTACGTTCTTCGTGACCAAGCTGACCGACCAACCCATCGGGTGAATGTATTCACCCAGGCACTGATAGATACTCAGAATGCACAAGCAACTATCTGAGGATATGTTGCCTCAACAGTATCCTGGGCTGCCCGATGATGATTAGAATAAACCGTTCAAAGCGAACATGGCCGAAGATGGAACTTTCTGAAATGAAGACTTCTGACTGGACAAGAATACATCTAACGGACAGGAACGAATATGACAGATGCAAATGGTGGCCTCTGATTGGACAAGTCTTCTTGAATTGTAACACCAAGTGGATAGTGGACATAATGACCAATGTTGCGTTCTTCGTGGTTAAACTGACCACCACCTCCATCGGATGAAAGTATTCACCCATGCGCTGATAGATACTCAGAATGCGCAAGCAACTATCTGAGGATATGTTGCCTCAACGGTATCCTGGCCTGCCCGACGATGATTAGAATAAACGGTTCAGATGGCACTTTCTGAAATGGAGACTTCTGATTGGACAAGAATACATCTAACGGACAGGAACGAATATGAAACATGCAAATGGTGGCCTCTGATTGGACAAGAATCTTCTTGAATTGTAAATATACCCAACGCGGCTCCCCCAGCGTGGGTATGATGTAGCATTGGGGAGAATAAACTATATGAAAAAAAACTTCTTGTTGTTGTTGTTCTCTCATGTGTCATCCTTGTTGTTGTTGCTGTTGTTGTTCTCTCTCTGGTCTATATCATGGCGTTATGTTAGAGTGTTAAAGTGTAACGACGGGCGTTGACGGGCATCACAGCATTTCGAAGAATTAGTGACAATTCCATGGAATATCAGAGCTTCTGAGCTATTTCACCAGGGCGTTGAAGCATTAAGAATGGTGTTGGTGGGCGTTGCTGCAAGATGACACCTCACACGGTCCATTTGGACCGCGGATGGTCCATCTCTACACCAAATAACATCCTTCACTGCTAAAAAAGGCCCACTTTCGCTACAGCTTGTACTAATGACGTCACCAATGACGTCACAGATGCTATAAATATCCCTGAAATCAGGGTCTATACTCCGAGAGCTACAACATGATACCCCACACGACGCATTCGCAACGCGGATGGTCCATCTCTACACCAAATACCTTCCTGCACTGCCCCAAAAAGGCTCACTTTCGCTAATACTCCTACTGATGACGTCATCGATGACGTCACAGATGCTTCGGACATGCCTCAATTCGGAATGTACACCCCGAGAGCTACAAAATGACACCTCACACGACGCATTCGGACTAAGGATGGTGCATCTTTACACCAAACTCACCTCACGCACCCACAAAATGTCCACTTTCGCTACTACTCGTACCGATGACGTCATCAATGACGTCACAGATGACGCGGACACCCCTCAAATCGGAATGTACACCCCGAGAACTACAAGATGACACCTTCCAGGACGCATTCGAACCGTGAATAGCCCATCTCGACCCCCAATACCTTCATGTACTGCCCGAAAATGTCCACTTTCGCTACTACTCGTACCGATGACGTCACCGATGACGTCACAGATGACGCGAACATCCCTCAAATCGGAATGTACACCCCGAGAAAACAACAACCACAAGATGACACCTTCGAGGACGCATTCGAACCGTGAATAGCCCATCTCGATCCCAAATACCTTCATGTACTGCCCGAAAATGTCCACTTTCGCTACTACTCGTACAGATGACGTCACCGATGACGTCACAGATGACGCGGACACCCCTCAAATCGGAATGTACACCCCGAGAACTACAAGATGACACCTTCCAGGACGCATTCGAACCGTGAAGAGCCCATCTCGACCCCAAATACCTTCATGTACTGCCCGAAAATGGCCACTTTCGCTACTACTCGTACCGATGACGTCACCGATGACGTCACAGATGACGCGAACATCCCTCAAATCGGAATGTACACCGAGAACTACAAGATGACACCTTCCAGGACGCATTCGAACCGTGAATAGCCCATCTCGACCCCAAATACTTTCATGTGTACTGCCCGAAAATGTCCACTTTCGCTACTACTCGTACCGATGACGTCACCGATGACGTCACAGATGTGGACATCCCTCCGTCGGAATGTACACCCCGAGAACTACAAGATAGAGAGCACCTTCAGGACACATTCAGAGCAAATGAATAGCCGTCTCGGCCCCAAAAATGTAGCTATGTACTTTGCCCGAAAATGGCCACTTTCAAAGCTACTACTCGTACCGATGACGTCACCGATGACGTCACAGATGACGCGAACATCCCTCAAATCGGAATGTACACCCCGAGAACTACAAGATGACACCGTCCAGGACACATTCGAACCGTGATTAGCCCATCTCCACCCCAAATAACTTCCTTCACTGCCCCAAAATGGCCACTTTACTTACTACAACCAACTGCGCATGCGCAGATTAACGCGACATGCATTCAAAAACACACCATTCTGACTCTACCCCACACAAGCTTCACTTTGACACCTCACACGACCCATTCGAACCGTGATTAGCTCATCTCTAACCCAACACACACCCCTACATAGCACCCAAAATGCCTGTTTTCTATACTACGGCCAGACTGCGCATGCGCAGACTATTGAACACGGACGAACCATTGGCGTGTAGTCAGTGTCACTCCACGAGCTTCAAGGAAAGCCAGCTCACAGACCCCATTGGACCATTAGGGGCTCACCTGGGACTCAACATGTCCACGTAGCCGGAGCCTATACACCCATAGCCATGCAGTGCTAGGCCTATGGAGAGCACCACCCAGGCCTCGGTGACTTTTTTCAAAAATTTCACCGATTCGCACGGGGACACTTACTATCATGTTCTAAATGACGAGACGAGTAAAACGAGACCCCACAACCCTACCGCAAATGTATAGAAGTGGGTTTCCCAGTAGGATAAACATTGAACCTATACCCCGGTATGGGTCTATATGGGGCTCGGTGACTTTTTTCAAAAATTTCACCGATTCGCACGGGGACACTTCCTATCATGTTCTAAATGACGAGACGAGTAAAACGAGACCCCACAACCCTACCGCAAATGTATAGAAGTACGTTTCCCAGGGGGACAAACATTGATCCTATACCCTCAGTATGGGACTATATGGGGTTCAGTGACTTTTTTCAAAAATTTCACCGATTCGCACGGGGACACTTCCTATCATGTTCTAAATGACGAGACGAGTAAAACGACACCCCACAACCCTACCGCAAATGTATAGAAGTAGGTTTCCCAGGATGATCCTATACCTCCCATACCCTATATAGGCATTTTCCCATAATTTAGGATAAAGTCCGTATTCCGTATTTTTTCAGGAAAATTTTTACATACACCCACCCTGGAACTAGGGGGAGATAACTCTATTGATAGACAAGCCCCGTTAAGCCCGGCGACCTATATACCCCTCATACCCCATATAGGCATTTTCCCAGGTTTTTCGATAAAAGTCCGTGTTCCGTATTTTTTTTTTTTTTTCAGGA
>JAVTVY010045430.1:0-21337 GCA_036873755.1 Hanleya hanleyi
AGTACAGCGATGTACCATTCTGAAATCGCTTTTTTCAAATTTACCATGCATGAAACTTGATAAAAACCATACATATATTGTTTGCTAAGCCCGACTTGATTTCCTGGATGTAAACTTGATATTCTGTCTCAGAATAAGGAAGTCGGGAGGAAGAAATAAAGAGGAAAAATATAAAAACGCCAACGAAGATTTCCATAAAACGTTGTCGAGAAGCCGCCCAGAAAATATAGAATACTCACAGAAAACCCCTTCAAAATATATTATTCTTTGGTATAGTTGAAGTACAGAAGCTCAGTTTATATTTTCAAAGTGCGGGTTTCGATGAAATCCGCTAAACAAACTTTATTTTCAAATTTTTGTTGAGTTTCTGCGCCACGTAATTTCGTCGCGATGAGATAAAATGGCGTCTCCCTCAGATCAGCTCGACCCAGTTGAAGGGCTCTGGCCAATGAGCACTTCGATGTAGGTCACGTTACCACGCTTGCCCAATCAAGGTAACCGATATCGGGTCAGTTGTTAGCGTTACTAGAGAAACGGGGAAACACCCCTTGCAGTTTCTCGATGTTATCGTTCGAAATCAAGCCTTCAATCAGGAACTACAAGGAATTCCCTTTCCAATGAGACGAAACGTCGGGAGAAAGGCAGCTGAAAAACTAAGATTTTTCGCTGTAATTCCTCATAATTCGCCATTTTCGACCGCAATTCTACCAAAATACTGTAGTCTCTTCAAATAAATTTTATTTACGCTGACATCGTCGATTTTGCTAGAAGTTATTTGTTTGATAGCACAAATGGATATAAAATCTGATGTCCATCTGAAAGTGTTTTGCTTTGTCTTCAAACTTCTTTGTCCATCTAGAGAAGAAATACTGAAGTGTAAAGTCTGATATCTATTCTTCAGCAGCTGTCCATCAACAATTGAGTAGATTCAAGACCTGCATGTTTATTCCAGCGTGTCGACTCTGATATAAGGAATTCTAATATCTAGAGCTGTTATCCAGATTTCATGAAGTTATAAAAAAAACTGTTAAATGTTTGCGATTGGAAAGAAAATATGTAGGCTTCAAGGTGGAGTAGCAACAAACTTAAACTGGAACCTCTAATACAAACTGCGATAAATTCTCTAAATCAACGACTTCCAATTCCATATCACTAACTGCAGTTCTGTCTGACGAATGTCTGGTGAACCTGGATTCAGTTGATGTGAGCTGTGATACTCCATTCCGATCCATTCTTTATATCACACACAAATCCCAAAAATAACAAAGCCATTTTTTTGTATTTAAGGCATTTATTTTTACACAAGTTTGGTTAGTATATTGAATAAGTATGATGGATATTCAGTACATCTTTGAAATATTTTGATTGGGCAAAGAAAAGAAAAAAGCAAAAAAAAAAAAAACCAAAAAAAACCCCAAAACCCTACCTACCTACCTGGATTTTTTTTAAGCCATTACCAGAAACACAGAATTATTTTTAATAGGCCTTACTTCGTAAGGCGAGATAAAAATGGAAAGATAACTCCATCGTTTTTCCCAGGCTTATCTAGATTCTGTGTTTAGCAGATTAGAGAGAACTACCTCTCTAAAATGAAGGTTAAAAAGGTCATTTTTGCCTAATAAACTCAACAATATATTAAACTAAGAAACATCCACCACAGGCCAACAAGGAAATATATCTGCATCGGATGGTATGAAAAAAAGAAAATTGATGTCTATCTAATTTGCATAATAATAGACATGTTTTGTTCTCAAATTAAAAATCAGATTAGGCACACTTTAATTTGAATATCACTATGGCAACAAGTAACAATAAATAAGTCAAGTCACCTGAAGATTTAGGATTGTTTCGAATAAAATCAAAAGACATTAAGCAAAAAACGATCTTTTTTCACCTCCATTTTCGAGATAAAGTTCTCTCTAAACTTTTCAATCTCCCCGAACACTGACGAGTGAGTCGCCACTACTGTATCCCAACATATATTCTCTATACAGCTGTGAGTATAACATACCTAAAGGTCCCAGGCCTGGTCCTATCCTGGATACCTTAAATTTTCGCCCGGTTTTCAACACAATATCAGCCAGTGCTTCAGCTTGTTCTACCGCCTCTCTTTCAGACACAAAGCGTACCTCCAAATGTCTAAGAATATAATAAGAATAGTTCGGCTTCACAACGAGAAGAAATAATGAACTACCAGACTTATTAAAAAGGTAACGCAGTCATTTTGAAAATATGTATTAAACAACACATAAGTCAAAAGATGTTGTATTGGTGGGAAAAGTATATAAATGCGAGAATAATTTTTCTATACGTGATGACCACGGATATGCGATTAATATCAAATGCTCAAAAACAAAACAGAAAAGGAATCTGAAGATAGTGCCTGATGTGACGTCAAACAGACAGCACCATGATGCTAGCTACACTACATTAGAACGCCAGACAGCTTTCAAAACAACACCCGATGTTGAAAGCTATGATGTTTGGAATGTCGTTACTTAAAATCACGACGTAACATCAGGCACTGGCTTCAGTTGCCTTTTCTGTTTTGTTATTGAGCAGTTGATGAAAAGCGGATTTCCAAGCTGAGCAGTCACACAGAAAAGTAATAGGTGTTACTGCTTAATTTGACTATCAATTGGACGGCTTTACCATAAAGTGTAATTCGATGCATATTTTCAATGATTGCAGCTCTCTAACAAAATATAAAATGAACAAGAGCCCAAGGGGCTTCAATATACGCCCATATATCTGGAATTACACTGGTCTGAATTTCTAGATTGTTAATGGCCTTGATCCGAATTGGTAGCTAGCAATCCAGAGAAAGGTCTACGAATTCTATGCTTCTGAGAATGTTACATACATCACATCTTATATTGAATGATAAACTAAAATGGGCTGAACTCTTGGTAACTAGGTGACCTTGAAACAAGAGTTGAGAGTTCACATATCCCACACTGAAATCGACAATAGTCAAACACAAGAAAATAGTAGTTTTCTTTCAAATGGATTCCTTTCAGGCGAGAAAATTTTCCATGAAGGCAGAAGGATGTGAACAAAGTGATGAAGTAAACCTTTGTTCTTGAGTTAAATAACAGGTATAAAGTTCATAAAGTACCCCTCTCCCCATAAAATTAGTAAATGTATGATTTTTATTTCACAACAATTTAAGTAAATGTAACCATTTCTTACATGTATCAAACATGAGAGACAACTCCACAGAACAAATGCCATATACATATAGGGGAGACAAGTCTGAATATTCCAACCTAACACATTTAGGCAGCTAAAATTGACTTTTGACAAATTGATCACTCTTTGCAATGCGAGTAAGCTATACCCAAAGTTTGGTATCAATCCATACCTTGAAACTAGAGATAACGCATGGACAACTAATGTTAATGGGTGAATGGACAGAATGGCACATCACATTACATGATCTCGTCTTCGACAGGTATATGAAAATGTGACTTTTAATGATTTCTTGAGTTTGGGGTCACAGTGACCCACATTTTGGTATGTAACACATCATGTCCCTCTAATGTATCTCCTGGCATAAAAAAAGGTCATTTTTAATTATTTCAAATTTTTGGGTCACAGTGACCTTGACCTTTAATCTTGACCTACATTTTGGTACACAACACATTGTCTTCCCTTAATATCTCAATCATCTTCACAAGTCCAGATAAATCCTAAATCCTTGGAGAGGGTTTACCTTGACATTTTTGGTCTTTCGAATGAGTTCTTGAGTTGACGCCTCCATTATACAATCTCGTACATTTCATCCACCGCGCTTGTTTTGAATAAGCCTGTCGGTATCCCAAGCTTGCGGTTTTTGCTTTGACTTCCGATGTTGATTTCAACTTGACATCAAAGCAGTTGAGTCCGCAATGAAATTCAATCCTGTCATATCTCATACGGAGCGGATTGGCCTAATCAACTGGCTTAGCACGTTCACTGATTGGGTTGATTTAGAGAAAACCTCTTGACCTCATTTAACCTCATTTATATCCAGAACTAATATGGGTAACTAACCAAGCCAGTGTATTGATCCTAACTCTCTGGAGATATTGAACCAAATCCTGGTCCAAATAATGATTTTAAATTGTCTGTTGTCCACAATAATGTATGTGGCCTTGTTGATAAAATACACCTTGTTGAAGCTAACTTGGGCAAATATGACATTATCGCCATCACTGAGAGTCATCTTACTGCTCATATCTCCACTAATAAAATAATGCTCCCGGGTTACCAACAACCTTACCATAAAGATCGACAACAGGCGTGGGGAGGTGTATGTATTTATGTCAAACAAACTGTTGCCGCCTCGCGAAGACGAGAGCTCGAAATTACTGATTTGGAGATGATCTGGCTCGAAATACACGAGAACCCCAAAACTCTAACGTGCATACTTTATCGTCCCCGTGATACTCCTGTTGAAAAATGGCCGATCTTATCCGACAACATAGAAACTGTTCGTGATTCTAACCCTGGGAAAAACATTGTCGTCCTTGGCGATTTAAACGATGATCTCTTCAACGATTCAAAATTTTATTTGCGCGATATAATACATTCTCTAGGCTTTAATCAATTATTAACTGAAGCAACTCGACCAGTTTCTAATTCTCTTCTTGACCCAATTTTATGCAATAAGCTCCAACTTGTATACGACAGTGGTGTTCTGGTGCCTTTCTGCAGTGATCATGCCCCAACTTTTGTACTACTAAAATCGCGAATCCCCAGACAAAATACATATAAGCGACTAATTTGGAATTACGAGAAAGCTGACTGGGACAAATTCAGAAATTTATCATCGAATGCCGACTGGGATGTTTTGTCAGAGGAAAATGATGTTGATACGTGGTGCCATCGCATCACAGCTAACCTCACTCAGGCGGCTGCATCAGCAATACCTAACAAATACGTTACTATAAATCCTAATGACAAACCCTGGATGACGAATAAAGTCAGACATGAAATGAGAATCCGAGATAAATTGTTTAAAAAATCTAGAAAATCCAAACTTGAAGTTGATGTTCTGAGTTTCAAAAGGCAAAGAAATTACGTAAATCTACTTGTTAACTCTGCGAAAGACGAATCTAAACTGAAAAGAGCTGAAAAAATACAGGCTGGTCATTACGGTTCAAAAGACTGGTGGAAGTTGAGTAAATCATTCCTTAAAGAAAGTAATTCTAATTTAATCGACATTCCTCCTCTTAGTAGACCTGATGGATCATTTGCCTACGAATGTAGCGAAAAGGCCGAAATACTTAATTCTTATTTCTCTAGCATCACAAATATTGACGACTCTACCGCACAACTGCCTCCTTTGTTTATGTATACCGAGAATACTTTGAACAGTTTCTCTGTGACTACTACTGATGTTTTAGATATACTTTCTAATCTAGACACTTCAAAGGCCCTAGGGCCTGACAAAATCAGTCCAAAATGCCTTTATGAATCTCGGCATGTATTATCGCCTATTTTTGCTCGTTTTTTCAACCATTCGTTGAAAACCTCAACATTCCCAACTGACTGGAAATTAGCTAATGTAACTCCTATATTTAAACAAGAGCCCAAGGGGCTTCAATATACGCCCGTATATCTGGAATTACATCGGTCCAAATTTTAAGGTTGTTTAATGGCCTTGATTCCAATTGGTAGCTAGCAATCCAGAGAAAGGTTTACAATTTTGTGCTTCTGAGAATGTAACATATATCACATGTTATATTGAATGATAAACTAAAATGAGCTTAGCTCTTGGTAACCAGTTGACCTTGGAGCAAGAGCCGAGAGCTCAGATATCCCACACGGAAATCGACAATAGTCAAACACAAGAAAATAATTTTCCTGCAAATGGATTTCTGTCAGACGAGAAAATTTTTCACGAAGGAAGAAGTGATGAAGTAAACCTTTGTTTTTGAGTTAATATTAGAACAGGTATGAAGGGCATAAAGGACCCCTCTCCCCGTTAAATTGGTAAATGTATGGTTTTTATTTCACAAAAGTTTAACTAAATGTAGCTGTTTCAAACATGGCAGGCAACTCCACAGGACAAATGCCATATACATATTATAGGGGAGAATATTCCAACCTAGCACATATAGTCAGCTAAACTTGATTCAGTTTTGGCTGACTGTGACCTTTGACAAATTGATGTATGGCTCCTCTTTGCCATGCGAGTAAGGTATGGTACTCAAAGTTTGGTACCAATCCATAGATATCACATGGAGAACAAATGTTAACGGATGAATGGACAGAACTCAACATCGCATTACATGACCTCGTCTTCGACAGGCATATGAAAATGTGACTTTTAATGATTTCCTGATTTTGAGATCAGTGACCTTGACCTTTGACCTTGACCTACATTTTGATACACGACACATCGTCTTCCCTCAATGTATCAATGGACACAAAAAAATCTGGATTTTTATGAATTTCATGATTTTGGGGGTCACAGTGACCTCGACATTCGTCCTTGACCTACATTTTGGTACATGACACATCATGTCCCCCTAATGTCTCTACTGACACAAAAAAGTAATTTTCAAAGATTTCTTGATTCTGGAGTCAGTGACCTTGACTATTGACCTTGACCTAAGTTTTGGTACATGACAAACCGTCTCCCCGTAATTTCTCAATGGACACAAAAAATCATGATTTTTAACAATTTCACTATTTTGGGGTCACAGTGACCTTGACCTTTCACCTTGACCTATTTTTTGGTATGTGACACATCGTGTCTCCCTATTGTATCTACTGACACAAAAAAATGTTATTTTTTAATAATTTCCTGATTCTGGGGTCACAGTGACCTTTGACCTTCAACCTTGGCCTAATTTTTGGTATGCGACACTTCATTTCCCCCTATTGAATCCACTCACAAACAAATTGTAATTTTTAATGATTTCCTGATTTTTCGGTCACACTGACCTTTGACCTAGATTCTGGGGTCACAGTGATCTTGATTATTGACCTGGATCTAAATTTTGGTACATAACAAAACGGCTCTCCGTAATTTCTCAATGGGCTAAAAAAATCATGATTTTTAACAATTTCACGATTTTGGGGTCACAGTGACCTTGACCGTTGACCTTGACCTACATTTTGATATGTGACACATCGTGTCCCAATAATATATCTACGGACACAAAGAAATGTTATTTTTAAAAATTTCCTGATTTTGGGGTCACAGTGACCTTTGACCTTCGACCTTGACCTACATTTTGGTATGCGACACTTCCTTTCCCCCTATTTGAATCCACTTACAAAAAATTAGAAATTTTTAATGATTTCCTGAGTTTTCAGTCACACTGACCTTTGACCTCTGACCTTGACCTACATTTAGTATGCAACACATTGTTCCCCCCTAGGGCATCCACTCACCAAATATTAGAACTGTAGATAGAAAACTGTCAACGATCAATGATTTCCCGATTTTAGGCAACAGTGACCATTTGACCTCTGACCTCGACCTCAATTTTGGTACGCGACACATCGTCTTCACCTAGCGTATCCACTCACAAAAAATTGCAACTGTGGATAGAAAACGTTCACAGATATAGACCGGACACGAACACTTCAGTGATTTCCGTTTTTTTTAGGCCAGTGACCTTTGACCTCTGACCTCGACCTTCATTTTGGTACGCGACACATCGTCTCCCCGTAGGGTATCTACTCACCAAAAATTGGAACTGTAGATAGGAAGCTGTCCCAGATATAGACCGGACACGAGAACCGGACAGACGGACAGACGGACGGAAACCGCCATCACATAATACGTCCGCCTTTTGGCGGGCGTATAAAAAGGTGATCATCATCTTTCATCTAACTATCGCCCAATATCGTTACTGAGTTGCCTAAGTAAGGTTATGGAGAGAGTTGTATTTAAGTACCTTTACAACTACATTAGGCACGATATAACGCCTCACCAGTCGGGGTTTCTTCCCTCCAACTCAACAGTAACTCAATTACTTGATATTTACTTCGATATAACTAAAGCTTTAGACGAACAGAAAGAGGTCTTATTCTTGTTTTTCGACATATGTAAAGCGTTTGACAGAGTTTGGCATCGTGGTTTACTTCGCAAATTACAACAATTCGGTATATCTGGTAGTTGCGAAATTGTTGTCAGCGAGTCGTGTTGCATGGTAAAGAATCGACAGTATTACGTCTACACGCGGGAGTGCCCCAAGGCTCTGTCCTTGGTCCTCTTCTCTTTTTGCTATTCATAAATGATCTGCCTAGCAATATTATAAACAACATCCGTTTATTTGCTGATGACACCTGCCTATACATAATTTCAGACAACCTTAACGCCCAGATTACGCCTATCAACCAGGATTTAAATATAATTTCCCAATGGGCGAAAACATGGCTCGTGGATTTTAATGCCACTAAAACAGTTTCCCTTTTAGTCTCCCTACGACATTTTCCCACGGCTTTTCCGATTATGTTTGAAAATTCAATTTTAAATCATTCGTTGAATCACAAACATCTTGGCATAACATTCAACAACAAAGGCAATTGGCATGATCATGTGAAAAATATCATAATTAAGGCCCAAAGCAAGCTTTCAATTTTCAAAGGCCTAAAATATATTTTAGATCGGAAATCCCATGAACTTATGTACAAGAGCTTCATAAGACCAAGTCTGGAATACGCTGACATCGTCTGGGATAATCTGCCCCAAAGCAAAATAATTAGATTAGAAAATATACAAAAAGACGCCCTCAGAACCATAACAGGTGTTACCAGAAGTGTTAGTTCAGAAACGCTGTATATTGAAGCAGGATTTGAACAACTTGTACGAAGATGCCAAATTCACAGACTCGTGATGTTCTACCGTATTGCCAATGGCACGACGAATCTGCATTTGTTGAAACACCTCCCCGCGCCCGTTTTCGTTCATAATCCTTATAACACGCGCAATGCAAACCAGTTCACATCGTATAGATGTCGAACAGAATTATTTCGAGGATCTTTTTTTCCGACCACACTCCGTGAATGGAATGCTCTCCCTGAACCGGTTACTAGCTCACCTACAATTTCTGCGTTCAAACAAAAATTACAGAATATGCATAAAATTTCCACTCCACCGCCATGGTATTATGTATGTCATAGGAAAGAGAATATTCAACTGTGTCGTCTCCCGAATGGATGTAGCAATCTGAAGAGACATTTATTTAATAATTTTCTTTCAGATACTACAAAATGTAACTGTGGGTATCCTGACGAAACAGTGGACCATTTCTCCTTTCATTGTCCAAAATTTCATAACCCAAGGACTCAATTGCTCAACAACTTGTTTACAATTTTCAAAGGTCACGAAATCCCAACACCAAAACGTTTGTTATTTGGCGATCACGATAAGGACGCAAAAATAAATATCAAAATTCAGAAATTCTTAGGAACCTACATCACAGAAAGTAAACGCTTTGATTAGGACAAATCTGAACAAAATATATTTTGGATCCATGAACTTGTTTAAATGACATATATTGCGATTCACGATAGGTGACCCGACGGAGAAGTCAAACTATCCAGTGACACCCCGAGTCTCTTCGTAATACAGATATATGTATATACTTTTTTTTCTATTATTATTTGTTTATTTAGATTAAATTTTTTTTCCTTTCTTTTTTTCCTTTATTATTACTTTCATCTTTTTTCCAATACTTACCTCTCCGAGCCGATCATAATGTATGTTATACTGTTAAACTAAATTCATTCTTGTACTTTTTTGCTGTATGTGGGAGACAATGATAAGCTTGCCTTAATGTGCTCCCCACTAATTGTGAATGTAAATAAAATACTATTTAAATCAACAGATCGATCGATACACTGGCTCGCGAGGATGTGCATCAATGGACACAAGAAAATCATGATTTTTAACAATTTTATGATTTTGAGGGTCACAGTGACCTTGACTTACATTTTGATATGTGACACATCGTGTCCCCCTCATGTATCTACTGACACAAAACAACAGTTATTTTTAATAATTTCCTGATTTTGGGGTCAGTGACCTTTGACCTTCGACCTTGACTCATATTTTGGTATGCGACACCTCGTTTCCCCCTATTGAATCCACTCACAAAAAATTGGAAATTTTTAATGATTTCCTGATTTTTCCGTGACACTGACCTTTGACCTCGACCTACATTTTGTATGCAACACATCGTTCCCCCCTAGGGCATCCACTCACCAAAAATTAGAACTGTAGATAGAAGGCAACAGTGACCTTTGACCTCTGACCTTGACCTCAATTGTGGTACGCGACACATCGTCTCCACCTAGCATATCCACTCACAAAAAATTGCAACTGTGGATACAAAACGTTCACAGATATAGACCGGACACGAACACTCTAGTGATTTCCTGTTTTTTAGGCCAGTGACCTTTGACATCTGACCTTGACCTTCATTTTGGTACGCGACACATTGCCTCCCCGCTGGGTATTCACTCACCAAAAATTGGAACTGTAGATAGAAAATAGCCCATGGGCTTCAATACCCCTCGGCTATCAGTTATTGTCTACACCCAGCAATCATGCATTGTATAACATCATCAGTGTATTTTTAGAACTAGATAACAAAAATGTGATCTACTAGGGTTGACTGTAGTTCAGCTTTTGCCAAGGCCGGAGGTTCTGGTAGAGCATGACCGAATTCTTAGCTCTAAATATACTCTTTTAAAAAGCTTATAATCCAATCAAGTAATTTTATCTTGGAAATATAGATCAAGGTCAGTCATCTTCAAAAATTTTCAAGTCAATTCTAATCGCATAGGGAACATGAATTTGGAGATCTTAAACTTAACATATAGAATTTGATCTTTTAAAAATAGGTCAAGGTCAGTGATATTCTTCATTAGTCTTCAGGTCCAGCCATAAGTGATATAAATTTGTACAATGTAGATATAATCTTTCATAGAATATTGTTACTAAACAGAATCTGACTTGGATAAAATAGGTCAAGGATAAAATAGGTCAAGGTCAGCCATCTTCAGCATACCTTTGGAGCATCACCAGATGTACACATGGTATTAATTTGAAAAGCCTAGCTATATTCTTCATGTTAGACCATAATAAACAGTATATGACCTATAAAAAATACGTCAAGGTCAGTCAACTGGGATAGGCTTCTAGTCAGTCACGAATTGCAGGAGTAATATGAATTTGGAGACCCCAGCTTCAATCCTTCCAAAAATATAGCAAATACTAAAATTTGACCTTGATAAAATAGGTCAAGGTCAGTCATCTTCAGTACACCTCTGGTCCTTCACCAGGTGTACACATAGTATCAATTTGGAAACCATGGATATATTTCTTCATGTTAGACCATAATAAACCGTATATGACATTGAAAAAATAGGTCAAGGTCAGTCAACTGGGATAGGCTTCTAGCCAATCACCAGTTACATAAGTAATATAAATTTGGAGACCCTAGCTTCAATCCTTAAAAAAATATAGCAAATACTATAATTTGACCTTGATAAAATAGGTCAAGGTCAGTCATCTTCAGTACACCTCTGGACCTTCGCCAGATGTATATATAGTATTAATTTGGAAAGCCTAGTTTTATTTCTTCATCTTATATCACAATAAACAGGATATGACCTATAAAAAATAGGTCAAGGTCAGTCAACTGGGATAGACTTCTAGTCAATCACGAGTTGCATATATAATATGAATTTGGAGACCCTAGCTTCAATCCTTCAAAAAATATAGCAAATACTAGAATTTGACCTTGATAAAATAGGTCAAGGTCATTCATTTTTAATAGGCTTCTGACCCTTCACCCAATACATATGTGGTATCAATTCACAATGCCTGGCTATAATTCTTCTTGAGATATCGTGTTCACAAGAAAGATGGACAGACAGGCGGACAGACAGACGGACAGACGACGCTGACGACGACAATACCCTTCGGGCAAAATTTGCCCGAGGGGTAAAAACTGTTCCAGATATAGACCGGACACGGCGGACAGACGGACGGAAGCCGCCATCACATAATACGTCCGCCTTTTTGGCGGGCGTATAAAAAGGAGGGAAAACTACCATGTAGCATTACCCAATAGCAGATTAACCTAGCTGGTTCATGGTATATTTGACACAATGTCAACTGCCTATGAGCATTCGATCACATATCTGCCTTGTTTAAAAGAGCCAATGAAATTATCAGCAGAACTTCACAGGGGGAAATGTGACACTTTCAGGCCCACCACTGGATAATTTCAACTTTACGGAGGGCAAGGAAGTGAGTAAGATTCAATGTCAGTTTGACCCATTTTAGTCATCCATCACAATTCAGTACTGGGTAAAGCAGTTCTCTTGATCTCTTCCCAAAGGCCTAGTATCGTGCTTAAGATTGAGGCCATGAAGTGTGTTTTGATGGAAGACATGTGATTGCTCCCATTTCGAATCTCCGTGGCCAGTCAGATGACACCATTTTGGACAACTCTAATGATCTCCGCTAACAGCTGATACAGTATGTATGTCTACGTATGAGAACACATGTACCATGTGTTCAGATGATGATCATATATATTTTGTTCCATACTCAATTTCAAAGCCAAATTTCAAAGTCGGTCCAGATTTGAAAATTGGAGAAATGCAAGAATAGGGAAGTTTTATATACAATGTAGATACAATGTCAGCAAAGTTGTTAGTCCCATGTACTTTTTTGCAGCAATAGCCCTGAAGTGCGAGCCCCAACTTTCAAATAAAATAGATACATGTTTGACATGGGCCATCGTGATGGAGCAGTCCATTTCTCTTCACGAGACGAGGGGGGGTTGATGGAAAAGTCCTGTTCTTCATTTCAAGCTTGGAAACCATGAAATGAGAAATAAAGGGAAAGTGGAATCAAGATAAATTTCCAAATATCTACCCATTCTTCGTGCCTCCAGGACCACAAAGGAAGCGGAAATTGTAAGAGTTGGCCTTCTTGAAGCAGGGGTGATATAGAAGGTCGTGGATATCATCTCCCCTCACAGTACGAACAATGACAGCCTTTCTCAATTGCTCGGCTCGCTTGGCTGAAATAAGAAAATAACACGATCATCATTATTATACGCTGTAGTTCGCAAATTTTACAAGGAGAACCAAGGTGTCTATTCTCAGAATAACCATTCTCATGAGGCTAAAGTAATTGGGGATACTAGTACCTGACCGACTGAGCTAAACGGGAGGTACGAGGTAACCAACTACCAACCAACCAACTCTCCCCCACCCCGCATCACAATGAAATGATGCCCTTTGCCATTGGGCAGGGATAATCATTCCCTCAAGAACTGTTCCCTACCATTCCCAGGACAACTACCATTCCCAAAAGGACCATTCACATGAGGACCCTACTACTCCCACAAAGATCCTATCATTCCAACAAGGTCCCTACCATTCCCACAAGGATCCTACCATTCCCACAAGGATCCTACCACATCAACAAGGACCCTACCATTCCCATGATGACTACCATTCCCACAAGGATCCTACAATATCAACAAGGACCCTACCATTCCCATGATGACTACCATTCCCACAAGGATCCTACCATATCAACAAGGACCCTACCCCATGATGACTACCATTCCCACAAGGACCCTACCATTCCCACAAGGACCCTACCATTCCCACAAGGACCCTACCATTCCCACAAGAACCCTACCATTCCCATAAGGACCCTACCATTCCCACAAGGACCCTACCATTCCCACAAGAACCCTATCATTCCCAAAATTTCTCACTACTAGCTACAAACATGGTCCGAGGACAGGGGATAACCAATCCCTCCAGCAGCCTAGCCTAACATTCCCAAGTGGTCATTGGCTTGCACAACCAATACAGTTATCCCGGAAATGTCTTGTTTAGGAGATCAGTGCCCTAACTGAAGTCGAGGGGAATTCCTACCAGCTAAAAGCTGGCGAACTAACAACCCATTCATACAACAGAACTGTACATTAAGGTAGATCAGCTTTACTAATGAAGTAAATTCATGACCATAGATAATTCAAGCTATACTGTTGATATAAATACCACATTGACCACATGTCCTGGAGTTTGGAAAGTACCTGATTTCCTCTTTTGTTTCTGTTTAACAAATTTCTTCCACCTCAGCTCTTCAGGGTCAATGGTTGGGTATTCTGTTCGGAGAAAAAATGGTACAGATATAGTCACATGACACTGTGAGAACATAATCTCGATATACAGAAGTTCAAACAATTTCAGATTTTTTAGGCTGACGACACCGAATAGTTCTTCTGACAAGAGTGACCTGCTGAATATCAATCCCCTGAGAACTGTCTTGAAATGCTAGAAATTATGTTTGGCAGGAAAACATAGGAACCCTATCTCTGCAGTGCACACTTTGGCATTACTGGTTGCAGTTTTATAGCAAAACCAATGAATATTGCATACAAAATAAGGTATTATTGCATTAAAACGCGTTGACCACATCTCACTTGGCTTGAAAACATCAAAACTCAATGTAGAAATCATCTTTTTTTTGACCGTATTTCACTGTGTTTTATATCTCCGGTTTCCATTGTCAGTGTTTGAAAAGGTGTTCTTTTCTCTTTCCATATATGGCATGACCATGATATATATGGATGGCAAAAATCAGGGCTTCATTTTTAGCGAGTGGTTCATGTCAGTAGAGTGATTTTTAGCTCCCATAAACGGTCACATTTTACAATATATTATATTGCAACCACTTGCCCGACTTTCAGATATCCTCTCCTAAATATTTTGACGCGAGCTATTTTTAATTCGTGCACTAATTTTAAACAGATACCCTGAAAAATACGATGAAATGATATGTGATTTAAATGAAGTAATTTCATTCCATTCTATGCTTGTCTCCTTGTCAGTGTGGCAGTAAATCAAACTAACTTTTTGAATAATGTGTTTTGTTGTATTCATAATTCTGTAATATGATGGAAAACAAAGAAAAAGATATAGCTTCGTGTGCATTTCTATCCGTAGAAACTGTTAAATGGACTGAACCACGCTCCATTTGATAACCCAGAAAACATAGGGAATAGCCCTGGGATTGAAGGGTATTCATGAATAAATCTATAAATAGTATTCAACTTTTTTTTTTATATTTCAACTGTTTGAAGATAATCACAATATCTATCAAAATTTATCAATTGGATGAATGTTGCTGTGCAAAATTCTCAGCTAGAAGAGTTTTAATGGGAACGTAAACTCTGCGGTAAAACACCGCGGGAATTATACAAGAGTCCCGATAAATTAAAAAAATCGTGACAAATTATTTTTCTCATTTTTTTTCAATGAATGAGACAGACGCAAACATAGAAAATACCGTGATTTGGAATTTCTTGGGGGCGCCGCCATGTTTGTTTTGGGCAGGATTTTTATCCAATGGGAAAGCGTAAAATTCAGTTGTGCCGATAATCTCCTACGTCATCGGACATTCTCTGTGTCGAGATAACATGGGCGCATATGGTAGTCAAGGCTCGAAATTAGCATTGCACACATGCACAAATGCATGTATTTTTTCCACGGTGCACGTAAGTTTAGATCGTCAGGTGCACAGCGTGCATGTAGCTGCATTTGCAAACAAAGTGTTGAAAAATGGACCATCGATCATGATGACTATAACTTACGGCGGACTGCCAATTGTCTTGAAAATTTTGCTAGAAAATGTCCAAGCTATATGTGCATTGAATTACCCACATGGGTATTTTTATCTCGGGTATCTCCCGCAGTAGACGCTCCGCAATATTTCTTAGTCCGCTTAACCTTTCACCTCGTGTGTGACAAATGCAAACTGTACAAAACGATGTGAACATCAGAGAGCAACATTCAAGCTTTTTTCTGCAGCCGGTTGGCAAATAAACAGAGTAAAACACATGACCCTGCTGAGGAAGTGGGAAGTGAGAGTCAGGCTGCAGTTGAATCCGTAGAAGAGTCCAGATGATGTTGCAGAAACACGCACGAATCCCGCAACAACAACAACAGCTTTCGATTTTTTGTAAATTTGTCGATTTGGAAAAGCAACAAAAAAATAGTAAGAAGAAATGGTTAGGGTGTTTAGTACATATGCCGTCCTCAAGAGTGATACATCTCAACACCATTAAGATTCATCAAAATATTTGACTTAGTGGCAAAACGTGTGTTTTTTCCAAATATTGATGCATTTGAATTATTAGAGGAGTTCTTTTGAAGGACGTTGTGAGACCCTGTATATAACACTGATGCCTGGCATTAGAAGAGCCCAAACTCGTAGAGTTTACAGATTTCAGGACAAATTTGCGTAGGATTTTTTTTTTTGGTGCATGTAGGCAAATTGCTGTGCATGTACATGAAAAATTTAGGTGCACACTGTGCATGTAATTTTTTTACCCAAATTCGAGCCCTGGTAGTTTTCATGCACTCCTCCGTTCCCCGACTAACAGAGGCAATGTTATCGATTAGCTTTGATGTAGAATATAGCCTGATTCTAGCAGATATTCTACGATGCCGGGCTGCTCTGCATTTGGCTGTCACAATGTACCAGGTAATCCCGACACGTCATTCATGTTTGTAAGCTACGGTCTCGAATACTGCACCTATGCCAATTGACGCGTTTTTACCTCCAGAGGCAGAAGAACTAGTGTCCACTGACGTCACGATTCTTCAAACATGGAGGCCTCTATGTTCGTCCAGTGTAACGAAGTTAAACGTTTAGTACTGCTTTGAAAAAATTGTAAAAAAATATCTGATAAACGATTTGGATTCTATGAGGAAAAAGCTTTAACTGGCCATGCACGTTTCACCAGAGTTTACGTTCCCTTTAAAGTAATTCCCTGTCGCTTAACCTAGGAAAGGGAGATAAACTACTGTAAAAAAAACATGAAGCTGCGCTATCGAAACCCCTCGGCTCTGAACCCCAGCTATTATAATGTAAGGGTGTCTCTACCAATTGATTGGCTTGTGGGAAGAAATATTTACCCCTGGTATTGTAAGTGTACTTTGTTTAAAAAAAAAAAAAACTTTTCCTCCCCTTAAATTAATTTGTTTCTGGAATAAATACATACACTATAGATATACGTTTATCATATCTTGGTAAACACAACTAAAATTGCTGAAATGGAAATCATTAGAAGAGAGCCAAATTTGGGGAAACACTTAAGCGGTGGGAATATAAAATGACGTGTGGCAACTAAAAAGTGTTGTTAGGTTAGGTTATGAATAAATTTTGTTTATTATAATTACTGATAAAAAACCTTGTTAGTGGAACATATTAGTAGAATAAGATAATCAGGTGGGGGAATGGTTAGCAGTCCATTTTTTGGGAGGGATGAATAACTGTTAATGGAACTTTAATGGAAAAAGATCAATAACTTCAATGAACGAACTGTTTAATGGCACATGTATGTCATTTTCAAAACAGATTTGCAAGCATTCTTCGCATTGTCTAAGAGAATAAATCAATAAATCAGTCATCCAATCAATAAATAAATGTGATAATATACTAACATGATATAGAATAATATGCAAACTTAACATAGGAATTAGTGGATTTTGTTAGACAAGGGGCATAACTCTGCAAAATACTTTCTGACACGACTCATTTTCGATAGGCATCTAGTGTCATTTTCAAAACAGATTTTCAGGCATTCTTCGCATTGTGTAAGAGAATAAATCAATAAATCAGTCATCCAATCAATAAATAAATGTGATAGTATACAAACATGATATAGAAATTATATGCAAACTTATAGGAATTAGTGGATTTTATTAGACAAGGGGCATAACTCTGCAAAATACTTTCTGACACGACTCATTTTCGATAGGCATCTAGTTCAGGTCAAGAGAAACAACTGTATCAAGTTAGGATGTTGTATATGAAACGGTTCTGAAAAAATCACAATAACAAATCATAAATGGATTTTTATTTGTAAAAAGGGGCATAACTCGTTGCAAAATATTGTCCGAGATGACTCATTTTCGATAGGCTTCTGATTTACGTGAAGATAAATAGATGTAACAAGTTTGGTTGCCATGCATGAAACGGTTCTGTAGATATCGCGGTAACGGACGGACGGACGTACGGACGTACGGACAGCCGTACATGATGACGATAATACCCCTAGGCCAAAGTTGGCCGAGGGGTAAAAAGGGAAATGGCCACCGAAGCCGAAAACCACCTGCGGACAACATTAAGATGGTTTCCAGTGGGTCTCGACATGAAGAAGGAGTGATGTGATGGAAGTCATCATTCACTCTCTAAATCTTTCTTCAGGAGAATAATTGATCTGGATTAAGTATGAAATACAGTACCATCCTCTCCCAGGGTGCTTTGCGCTATGCTGCATTTACCCCTGTAGGGGTCTCGCCATTTTTTACAGGATTCTTGTAAAAACCAAGAACTGTTCTATCTGGCTGTTTTACTGATCACAAAATGCATATTCTCGAAATACACTAAACAGTTATTCAATGTATTTCAAAACGCCAGTTTCACACAGTTTGAAGGCAGCTTTTTGACAAATTACCCTAGAACTACATGTTGCAGAAATATATATCAGTGAGTAGCGACTGATATCAATGCGGGACTTGCACAATACACGGTTCCGGCCTCAGCCGCTAGGATCGCCTTTGTTTTTATTTCCGTTTTATACCACTTCCATCGTCTGCTAGGCACAGCTGAGTAGGCTGGCCGATCGTTTCGCTTGGGCGCGTAGCGGGCGATAACTTCCCGTAATAACCACCGCCCAACCGCCAGGATCGCGGCGAACGACATTTCCAGTTTATTGAGAAAAAGCAGCCGACATGGAAATGGATGTGAAAATAGCAGCTACTGCATGTTTGCTTTAAGGTATGGGGTTGATTTATATGATTTTAAGTTCAATACTTGATATAATCGATAGAAACCTGTCGTAGTTTATTCGAATGTGCCGCCATATTCGTTAGCAATGGTGAAAGACAAATATGCCGAATATAAAACCGGCCCGCGGGATGATTGAAATAGTATAAACGTTTCCGTTCCGGGTCGTTTATATTTTGGAAACATTCAAGGAATTCCCGTAGGTAAGCAAACCCTATATCGCGAGATATCATGCAGGTAGTTGTCATTTGAATTCCGCTAAAGTCAATAAATACTGCGACGTCGGCATTAGCTGACAATGGGTTTAAATGCGTATTCATGCCAGCATGCTGTACAGTCTAGGAGAGCTGTTAGATCTCAGTGGAATGGAGCTTTCACAGCTGCCCTGAAAGACAAGCTCAGTGCCTAGCAGACGATAGAAGTGATATAAAACGGAAATAAAAACAAAGGCGATCCTGGCGACCGAGGCCGGAACCGTGTATTGTGGAAGTCCCGCATTCGCCCAGTTAGACGGTCACCATGTTCGTTCACTGTGGCAACAGATGACCTCGGGTCAACTCCGGCACAGTCCGTGAGACCCTTACAGCGCTAAATGGAGAGGCGCAAAGCAGAACGAAATGAATGCCTGGTAGAGCTTGATACAGTACATGTAATTGTGAATTTTTATTCAACCTGCATCCTACAACTAAGCAAACTAAAAAGAGCTACACATGCATGGAGCTCACCTGGTGGACCATCCAGGGGAGGTAATTTCTTCTGCCTGAGATCTTCAAAAGGGAATATGGCAATTCATTGATATCAGATGTAAATTTGAGCAGATGTTTTGAGAGACTGGTGTATGGCAATTCCTCCTATCATTCAATTTTGCTGTCAATATTCAACATGTTCAATCCCAATCACTTTTGGGGACAAAATTCAATTGGTGGTTCCAATAAATTTGATCACCGCCCAAAACCATTGAAATAACAAAGAAATAACAAAGAAATAATGGAATATATGCATGATTTTTTTTTCAACTTCATCTAATAAATTTGATCAACCCAACTTTACGGTGGGAAGTTTTATTTCCTGTGATTCCTGTCTGTCATTGCATAATTGGATCATTCGCTATATTTCAATGCCTTTTACATTCAAAGAGTGCTCAGCTTTAATACTGTCTCACATTTCGACTGAAAGTTTTGTTTTTTGCACTACATTTGTATATATAAGAGCCAATTCATTTCATAGCAGTGAAATTTTGCACATCATCTGAACATAATTTGTGCATTTTCATCCTGAAATTCTATGAAAATCCAAGTGAAATGTGGATCAAATTCACCAAAACAAATTTGTCCGTACAATTTTGCATGTTGAATTATGACGTCATAGAGGCCAGTCCCAAGTTGCAAACTCAACGCCTTTGTGATTTGAAAATAACATGCAAGTTATAGGAAATTTTCTTTCAATTCTGAATAGATTTCCTTGAAATTTCAGAATAATTAAAGCTCAGGGACATTCAAGACAGCTGGCTTATATATGTATATAAGGAGTATGAAACTGAATGTTATGTGTTCAGAGTTGTAAGTTATAATTTATTGAGTAAATGATAAGCGGAACTTGACGGACAGAGAGATGGGTCAAATTAAAGACATGGTTAAACATGGGAAAAATTTGAATAAGCGTCAAACTGAACCAGAGTTACTGTTTGACTCATGAGGCACTTTGTTATGCTTGAAGGATACCCTTCCGTAATCACCAAATTTAGATTTTGTCACCAGGTAGCGCCACCTGTAGGCAAAAGTTGGCGAAATGCAACCCCAAGCGATATCTCATGGCAAGTTATCCGCATACCAAATTTGACTGTTTATAGCCCACACAAGGCCACAGACCATTTTGCCACCTATACATTATTCTCAATTTTTCTTCTACAGCAAATACAAAAATTTTAAATGGCGGCACCCTTGGTCCTGGTCCATTTCTATATAGCCGCCCTCTTAATGTAGGGTCAGCTATGAAAATGCACAAATTACAAAGCGATGTTGTCATGATTGCGTGAAAATTTGTGCTATTGCCGAAAAACCCATTCCCTCAAAATGTGAGACAAACAGTAGGCAGGTTGATCAGGATCCGAGCCTAAATTTGAGGGAGACTGGATAGAAATGAGAGAGTGAATTACGGTACTAGAATATTTAATGTAAATTCTGAGTAACAAACCTGTTGTTATATCTTCAGTCAGGGATTGGTCTCCAGCCTCCTCCACATCACATGGTAAATCTGCTTCCTGTCAATCAAGTGTGACTCAATTATCAGACTCATCAAACAGAACATTACAACGTGCCGAAAAACCGTACCGATTTACTCAAAAGTGTTCTCAAATATAAAGAGTGCATGATCAAACAATGGAATAACAATCATATTTTAATCTAAATCTAGTATATTTTCAGAAATTAACTGATTGAATTATTTAGGTACACATGAAAGTATGTACTAAAGATCACAAAGAAAATACCTCCACAT